>CAJPDP010223478.1:0-21279 GCA_905336975.1 Bombina variegata variegata | reverse complement strand
GCTGATCAACAGATCCGCTGCCCGTGTGGAGCGAAGGTAGGCGAACAGCTTTGCGACTTGAGAAGCTGTCCGCCCGCCGCTTAGTACATGGAGCCCTTGACTGCATAACATTAAGCTTATTTAAAACAACTTAAATGGACAGTAAAGTCAAAATTAAACATTCATGCTTTAGCATGCAATATTAAACCACTTTCCTATTTACTTCTATGATAAAAATGGCTTTTTTTCTATTGGCATCATTTGTTGAGGAGTAAACCTAAGTAGGCTTATCAGAGCTCAGGAGTGTTCATGTGTCTGTAGAACTCTATGGCAGCAGTAAATGAAACAATGTTTGTAGCAATGTAGTGTATTGTTCCAAACACATCTTTGAATTAATTCACCAGATAAGATTTGTAAATTTCAAATGGTTATGTATAGTGAATTGAAAGAAAAAATCCAAGAGCGCTGTCAATATATGGTTCACAAATACACACCACAACACAATTGTTTACAATAAAAATAAAAAAATGTAGGTATTTATAAATAAGTCACATACAATTATGTGAGTGGCTATTAGAAACACCTTTTATTTATTTTTTTCTCCCAAATGAAAGTATTTAAAGAGAAGAGAGCCTGAGAAGCCAGCCCATTTAAAAAACCTCTAAATAAATAAAAATCGTCACTACAAGTCTAAAAGAATATAAAAATATCAAATATCACAATGGAATCACTGCTGATAACGATATGTTCCACATGTCTCCCATATGTGAAAATGTATGAACAAGTTATTGTTCCAATAGGAGATATATGGCTCTCTGAGGCGAACCTCTGAAGAAGCAGATGTTTGGTGAAACGTCTAAGGATATGCCCCCTTGATACGGTTCTGACTCAGCTTTTTGGAAAAAGAAGCAACGGTACCTGTTGGTTTTACACGGGACTATTCAAGATACTGTTTGCTGCACATTGAGGAAGTAGGAACCTCATAGAGTCATATATATCCTATTGGAACGATCCCTTGTTCATACGTTTTCTTCACATAAGGGACATAAATGGGACATATTGTTGCCAGCATTGATTCCATAGTGACATTTGATATTTTTATATTCTTTTAGACTTGTAGTGACAATTTGTATTTATTTAGAGGTTTCTTTTTCATTTGAAATCAGACGGCTACTCATGCTCTCTTCTCTTCAAATACTTTAATTTGGGAGAAAAAATAAATAAAAGGTGTTTTCAAATAGCCAGTCACATAAATGTGTTTGACTTGTTTATAAATACCATAATAATGTGTGTGGGGAGCTCCAAAAGGCTAAAAAATATAAAAAGGCAAAAGGATTACAAGAACATGTAAATAATAATCCTTAAAAAATAGGATATAACCTTTTTATTAAATGATAGTAGGGTACCCTAATGTAACAATATTCAAATATAAAATAATAAAATTAAAAGGGATGAGTCTAAATGGGTAATCCTATGAATAATGTCCAGTTGCAATTAGTGCCTACTGATAATGAAATAAAATCTTCTTAGCATGTGTCCATCCTTAGTGTATGTAGCAATATTCTATGGAAAAAAAATTATCCCAAAGGAAGTGAAAAATGAAATTGAAAAAATATAATCCCCAAAAAATTAAAATTTAAAAAGTCATAAAAATAAAAATGGAGATCCAAAAATAAAAAAAAAATACAACAAAGGGGTAAATCCAAAATAGGCTCCAAGGATGTGATTCTAAATAGTGTGAGGCATAAACCTGTGAAACGAAAAAAACAGTGCAATAATGCAAATAACCTAGTAAACCCCCTAGTGGAGGAGGCTTACCAAATCCAAATGTATCTTGGAAACTCAATCAGTAAATAATCGACACGTTTCAGCCCTAGACTGGGGCCTTTATCAAGAATAGTTGCTGCTCATAAAATAAACCATGATGTAAAAAGATATATAATATGTTAATTACAAAAATACAAGAATACCAAGATGGAATAGAAATAGAAAATTAGAAAAGAGGTATAAGAGAGAGGTTCCATAAATGTTAAAGAGTTAGTATCATTATAAAAATGTATGAACCTAGGGTAAACCGTCATGAAATAGCATTGGAAGATTGGTGAATTATTTTTGTAAGAAGTGGAAGATTTCAATATTAACATTTAAACCTCTGGGATATAGGCAGTCAATGTGGAAAATCCACTTAGCCTCATTTAGAAATAGTTTCTTCCCATAATTCCCACCTCTACGTTGTTTATAAAATTTACATATACCCATATATTTTAGGCTTGAATTATTGCCTCCATGTTTATCTTTGAAATGTTTATACAATGGAATATCTTCTCTATTATTTCTGATAGTTGAGAGGTGTTTTCTAATTCTGTCTCTCAGATTACGTGAGGTTTGTCCGACATATTGTACACCGCATCCACATTAATTAGGTATATAACCCCCTTATCCTGACATTGAATCATTTTGTTTATCTTAAACGTCTCTTTGTTAGTTTTTGTTGAAAATATTTTTTTTATTGAGTATTTTCAATGAGAAAAAATTAGAAACATACATAAGAGAATGAATGATAAGATAATACAATAAAGTATTTGGTCAAAATACAATGATGCAAGAATAGATTATATCTAGTCCATGTCAGTAAAATAAGTACAACACATAAGTGTCCTAAAAATACATTTATTTTGCTATCTAGGTCTGGAAACAATTCTACAAGTCAATTCACCAAAATTTTCTATGTAGAAAATTCAGGGTTCCCATAATGCAAGGAAAAGATCTTTAATGTCTAAGAGGTCTGCTGATGAACTGCTCATTTGATAATAATAATTGATTTTGTTTTTTATGATATGGTATGAGGAAATCAGTTTTCCAGTATCTAGCTATTACTAGTTTAAATAGTGTACAGATAAAGGCGACCAGTTTATTGGCTCTTGAGTGTAGCCCTTTAATTGGCTCATGTAGAAGGGCTTGTGTAGAAGTTAGTTGGATATCTTTTTCAAATATGTCACTTAATAAACTAGATATCTGGTTTCAAAGGTCAGTCACATCAGGGCAGTCCCACCACATATGTGAGTTTGAGCCTTGATCGTCGCAGCCTCTAAGACATTTTGTTTTGGTTTGGTCAACCTGATACAGTCTAGTAGGGTGAAAGTACCATCTGAATGCTACCTTTAGGTAATTTTCTTTAAGATGTGCAAAGATTGAGAATGATGATCCCCTATTTAATACCTCACACCATTTTTCTCTCGTCCAATTGAAGATTAACTCTGATTTAAGTTTAGCCACATTTTTGGGAATGTTAAATAATGGATATACATTTGAGAAAGCTCCCTTTGTTCTTTTTGGTGAAAGACATAAGTATTCTAGAAAGGCAATCGTCTTACGTGAATCCTTGCCTAAAACTTTGTTTACGCTTGCTCGGAGTTGTAGGTTTTGAAACCAGTTTGATGTGTCCTGGGTGTTCAGTTCAGTATATTGAATGTAGCTTAAAAATGTATGGCCTTGTAAACTGTCTGCAATTCTACACAAGCCTCTATTAGTCCATTTATTTTGTAGTGCACAGCTAAAATTATTAGATAGAGTTATTAGTGGTGTTGCCCTGGAGTTCATAGAAATCAGAGAATATTTAGGTACTAGAGAGTCCCTTAATGTGACCATATGAGATATTAAGATATATGTTCTCCATGCTTGTGGTCTATGTGCTTTATCAGACCATAATAGTCTGTATATTGGTGAGATCTGCATAAGATCTGATTCAATGTATACCCATTGTAAATTATCAGAGGTATTGTGCCAGAGTGAAGTTTGGGCTATTCTGGCTGTGTATTAATATGCCAATAAGTCTGGAAGTCCCAAGAGAATACACGCGGCAGCGGCTGTACTCACGCCAAAAGATACAGCGTGGAATGCAGCTCCTGAGAGAATTGGCAGCAATATATCCCCACAAATGGAAGGTCAGTCCGATACGTCGGCGGGGGTACACCGGTAGCCATGCAGGGAAAAATCGAATCCGGCTGCCCATTCCCTGGGGAAAAAAAACACTGCTCATAAGTAATCCCAATTAGACGCCTACTTTGGTGGTGGCCGTGTGAAGGTGTGAGCTGAAAATCTCGATAAGGCTAGTACTTGGTAGAACTTACTGAAATTGTTGTTCTGCTTCCCCCCCCCAAGATCATGGGACCCTGTGTTTTATCAGGTGGCTTTGTAGTGGCGCACACTTTTTTGGTGCCATTTTGTGAAGCTAGGCTCAAATAAGAGAGCCTTTCTGGAGTTGGAGTTTCAACTGCATCCAAGTGGGAAGTCTCTATTAGGCCTTATGTTTGCCCGACTGGCCAAGGGCAATACCCTTTTGTGTCTTCAAGTTGTATTTCATTCAGCATTTTTAATCAAGTTAATACAAGTCTGAGTCCCTGGGAAGTATTGAGAGAGAGGGCTTCATCTATGAACTGTGAGTACAACATATAGCTTCAGTCAAGAAACCACAACTTGGGAATCTGTATTTTATGGAAAGTGCCTTTGATGTAACTGAGTTAAATGTGTGTATACAGCATGTACACAGTGTTATATTATCATCTGGGTTTACAACTTAAAGTCCTCTGAAAGAAAACGGGTCCTCATATTGACCAAAATATATGTAAGGGTCGAAAGCCTTACGTTGGCAATTGTTTCCTGACTGTTTTGAAATACCATGTTTTGAACTATTAAGTGGCATTCTCCTATCTGCCCCCTCACTTCCTGGGTGTCCTCAGTGAAGATAACTTGTCTATGGAAATCCACAGCCAGCTAAAAGCTTAAATAAAGGCTGAATCTTTTCTATAAAAACTTATATTGTATAAGGAGAAGCTCAATTGCAGTTATACCAGAAGTGACTTTCAATGTATCATTTGTTCTCTTGCTGTCTCTCCCCCCCCCCCCCTTTTGTTTCCCTTTTTCCTTCTTGTCTATAACAGATGTATAACTGGAGAAAAAACATATAAAAAGAAAGGGGAATAAAGGGAAGTGTTGCAAGCTGCTCCATGTCGGCATGCTGGCCGATAATTGCAATATACGCCTTTACTCTTTGCCCCATAAGCCTTTGATGTTGCAGGGCTTGTAGCTAGGCAAGGACAATGCCAGCTTGAAGGGAAACCACATTGGCCGGACGTGCCTGCGGGTGAACCGCTACTATGTTGTTTCAAAGGAAAAAAGAAAAATAAAGCCATAAATTCTAAACATATTGTTAAGAGCTAAATGCTGACTTACTGATACTGACACCACTAACACTGACCGGAGAGCTGCAGTTGTGGTGGGGAAGAGTTTCGGATGTGACGGGAGGAAGACTGCTGATACAGTGGATACTGTGGTCCGGAGTAATCTCTGTCCGTGGAGTTTAGCGGTGAGCGTGTGTTTGCCTGGGCGGAGGAAGAAGCAGTAACCGCTGATTGGAGGACAGACGCGCTGCGGTACGTGAGAGCTGCTGATGCGCGGAGGGATCTGAGCGTCATGCTCTCTCAGGGCAGTAGCACTGAAGTTCCAGGTGAAAGCAACCGGGCTGGGTGTCCCGAAGTACAGCTGAGGAGGCGGTGCATGAGTACCAGGAATAGTTTGGCGATACAAGTGCACCATAGCTGAAAACCTCCTGCCCAGAAGTGTATCCATCTTGCCGCAAGTATCTGAATGATGTATCTTGTTTTTGTTTAAACTGTCCCCAAAAGTCTACATCTGCTATCGAAGTCTAGTGTTCTCTGAGTCGGTTAAAGGGAAGCAGGAGCTAGAGAACGTCAAAGTATGATATTTGAATATTGCCTGTTCCCTTTTTTCCATCTCTAAGCCTTGCCACTCAGTTAGGTCCCACAAGATGTACAGCCGGGCCTCAAATTATTGAAGAGGATTTTTTATCTTCGGCCTAATATTATTATAGGCCAGATTATCGGAATAGTAGCGGCTCATCTGGTGCTCCAGCCAGGGTCATCTGGTGCTCCAGCCAGGAATACCAGCCCCTTCCAGGGCCAGGAGAATTTATCCCTAAGTCTTATGGTTAAAGGTTAAAAACCTAGGGTGGACATGAATATCATTGTGCACATATTGCAATTTTGATTCTCTTTTGAATCAGCCATTTGTTGATGTCATGAGGGGTTTTACTTTTTGTTTATACTGTCAGTTGTAAGAATTGTTATCCAGAGGGTGATATTTTGGCAAATGTTGATAATTTTTCAGTAGCTTAACTCGGTAACAGTATGCTGGGGAATAATGGACAGCACTAGGCTCAGGGTCCAATTTAAATTTTGTCTAGTTCATAATCAGGTCACAGACTCATAGCACTACACGTTGTTTGAGTTTTAAATTTAGTGCACTATAATTTTACACTAAATTGCACGTGGTACCATTACACGGATAGTCAGAGCATATGTAATTTAAAGGTACACACAAAAAAACACACACACAAAAAAAAAAGAGACCACGTTCGACATTAAAGTTTTTTCTATATTCACTTCTATATAAAATATATTTTGTCTTGGGTCTGATAAAACCTAAGAACCACGTAGTGATAAAGTATATTACAGTATTGGCAAAGGGGGTTTCTCTTTTTCTCCTTCTTTTAAGTTTGCATTGTTCACTTAATGGAAAAGTTTGTAACACAAGGGAAAAATAATTCACCAAAAATGCCTGTGAAATCTAAAGAAAAAATAAATAAATTGGGCGATACCAGCGTAGATACATCGACTGAGAATGCATCAGCTGTTATTGATACCCAGGTTTTGATTGGTCAACTGACAGCCATTTTTTCCCCACAATTTGAGGTAATCAGAAAAGAACTTGGTTATCTCCACGGAGATAGAGACACTTTCTGCCAAGGTTAAGCAGTTCTCTGTTAGAATAGGGGAAGCAGAGAACAGACTCTCTTCAGTAGAAGATAGGGTGACGGTCCAAGAAGGTATAATCCAAACACAATAGGCCAAATTAAATAACATGCAGTTACGCCTGGAGGATCTCGAGGATCGATCCAGGCGTAGCAACATCAGGATTATAGTCCTACCGGAATCCCCTGAGTTTGATGATCTTATTAAATTTACCTCTATCACCCTCCCTCAGGCTATTGGTATGTCAGCCCACTCTCTCCCCCTAGCAATTGAAAGGGCACACAGAGTTGGCCCCAGGAGAACTTCAACTGTTGGGCCATCAAAACCAAGGATGTGCATTTTTAAGTTGCTTAAAATTCAGGATAAGCTTGAAGTATTGAAGTTATTTAAGAAATCTGACACTCTGATATTTGGGAACAGTAAGATTTTGCTGTTCCAAGACTTCTCCGCGGAGACAATCGCACGGAGAAGAGCAATGGCACCTTACTTCTCACAGCTGATTAGTAGAGGTATAAAAGCAAGTTTATTTTATCCAGCTAGAATTATAGTTGAGAACAAGGGTGCCAAATTTATATTCAATGAAGTCGCAGAGGTTAAAGATTTCATGAAGACCTTAGATTGCTGATAAAGTTTAAAAATAAGAGAAGGATAGTGGGCAGCATGATGTTTTGGAATCTAGCTCTCTTATGTAAAACAAGTATTATTATTTGTTTTTATGGGCAGATATGTCCAGTTTCTGTGCTTTATTGTTTTGTGTTCCACGAAGAGGTTGGAATTTTTGTGCCATGGAAGGCCAACAGCAAATTGTGACATATTTTGTTTTTGTTGTAATTTTTTTTTTTTCTTCCCCTTCCTCCTCCGGTGTTCCCCTTCCGGCGTCCTCTTTTTTTCTTTTTTACTATCATAGACCCATGGTGATTTTGTGGTCACGGTCCTGTATTGTCGTGTCAGTACGAGATTAGATAATGGAAGTTGGGTTTAAGATATTATCATGGAATGTGGGAGGGATTTTTTCACCGGCTAAAAGCAAATTAGTCATTAAAATGTTAGCTAAAGAGAAGCCGGATTTAGTTTTTTTGCAGTAAACTCATTTGGATGGGTAGAAGCAGCTAAACTTAAAATAAAATGGGTTGGGGAAGTAATTTCTTCCTCAAGTCCTCATAAAAAACGAGGAGTTGCAGTTTTATTTCATAAGGACCTTGATTACAAAATTATTAATGTAGAGATAGATCTTGCTGCCAGATATATTTTGCTCCAAGTTATGGTTAACAGTGTAAAATATATTTTTTGTAATATATTTTTTTTTTTTTTAAATATTTTTATTTGAGAAATTTCAGAGATAACAGAAACATCAAAAGCATGCGACATCTACGGTAATACATGACTGACAGATGTGATAACCAGTACAAAATCAATGGTCTCTATACATATGAATCTAGACTGTTGCAAGACAGATCAAACTTTTCTCATTTTCAGACAAAAAGAAAAAAAACATATGTATGTATATACTTGTGTACAAAGGTAGAATATAAAATTACTCTCATAGGTCAGGTTATAACGTATTGAAGATAAGGGAGAGAGAGGGAGGGATCTGAAGTAGAGAAAAGGAATGATATAACAGCTACTAATGCGTAGGGGGGGAAGGGGACGATTAAAGCCTGCTCTACTTTATGACTCTTCAGCAAGGGAATTTTTCCCACCAGGGTGTCCATGTCTCATAAAAAAAGTCAAGTTTGTCTAGAGCTGAATGCGAGTATGCTTCAATCTTTGAAAGAAAATTGACTGTGGTTAAAATCTGGGGGATGGTGGGGGGGTGGATTGTTTCCAAGCTTTTGCAATTTCTAATTTAGTGGACATTAGAATGTAGATAGTTAGAGCTTTACGTGCCGGGGGAGGGTTGGAAAGTCCAAATGAAACAGGCAAGTTTGGGGACTTAGTTTAGAGGGGATACCTAAGGCGCGTAAAAGATCTGAAATATGTAACCAAACTGAGGTGATCTTAGGGCAGAACCACCAGATGTGAGCTTGAGTACCCAATTGTCCGCAGCCCCTCCAACAAGTAGGGGAGTGTGAGTCATATATCTTGTGGAGTGTAACCGGTACTAAATGCCACCGTACTGTAAGCTTGTAATGTAATTCCCAAAGGGATGAGCAATGTAGTAGTTTTTTAGTACACTTAAGTTCTCTATACCAGGAGTCGGCGTCGGCAGTAAAGTTTAGCTCGGTCTCCCAAGCAATATATTGTGAAATTTTGTGTTGTGAGGAAGGAGCAAGTAGAATCTCGTAATGAAACGATAGAGTCCCCTTTATTTTGTGGGGTTGTGACCATTTCTGTTCCCATATTGTAGTAGATCTGAGATTCTTTTTAGGAAATCCCCATGATCTTACTATGGAGCAAAAGCGGAATGTCTCGAATTTCATAGGTGTCGGAATCTGAAATTTATTACAAATCACAGAATGGGATAAACTGTTAGATTGGTCATACAGATCTGCAATATGATCTGTACCAATGGAGGCCCAATTTGAAATATGTGAATCAGGAAGGCAGAAGAGGACACTAACTATAGATTGTCTCGGGGAGGGGTGGGGGGCTATCAAATTTAAATGCCTCACCTGCTCCCAGAAACACAGGGTGTCTAAAATTACCGGATGTGTGGTGAGGAGACTTTTCCAGTAATGAGACGGAACCCAGGGCAGATCTACTAAGCGAAGGCCTGAGGGAAGGAGTGATTGCTCTGCTCCCCTCCAAGAGGCTGGGTTTTCCCAGTGGCCCCACTCCGTGAGGTGCGTTAGACGAGCTGCTTGATAGTATAGGATAACATTTGGCATACTTAATCCGCCTCTGTCACTAGGTCTCTGAAGAGTTTGTCTTGAAGTTCGGGGTTTCTTATCTTTCCACACATAGCAGGTAATAAGGCTTTGAAGTTTATTAAGGATAGGCCTAGGAACATTAATTGGGATCGTGCGAAATAAATAGGTGATCTTTGGTATGAAAGACATTTTAATAGCCGCGATCCTCCCTGTCCAAGAGATTTCCCGGTAGTCCCAGGAGTCCAGTAACTTTTTCCATTCTGGGAGCCTCTCTGTAAAATTTTTGGAAATGACTGAAGTGACATTTGGGGAGAGGTGAACACCCAACAGCTTGAGGGAACTGGGAGACCATTTAAATTTGTATTTACTCTGTAGAGCGAGAAGGTCCTGTGTAGACATGTTGATATAAAGAGCCTCGGTTTTAGATAAGTTAAGTTTGTAATAGCTAAGGGTGCTGAACTTGGATATGATCTTAAACACAGCCGGAAGTGACCTAGATGGGTTCGTAAGGAGTAATGTTACATCGTCCGCGTACAGGGAGATGGTATGTTGGAGCGCCCCCATCGGAAAATCAAAAATATTTGGGTCTGATCTAATAGCCTGCGCGAGTGGTTCTATGGAGAGGGCAAACAAGAGTGGGGAGAGAGGGCAACCCTGTCTCGTTCCGTTTGATATGCCGAAGCTATTGGATCGAAATCCTACTCCCTTGACCCTGGCGGTCAGAAAGGAGTAGAGGGCTTGAACTGCTATAATAAATTTCTCCGGGATCCCGAATACACATAGGGTTTCCCATAAATACTCCCACCTCACCCTGTCAAAGGCTTTCTCAGCGTCTAGTGACAGGTCTAACGTGGGGGTATCTCCTTTTGCACTTTCAAACAATATGTCTAACACTCGCCGTGTGGCGTCTGGGCCTTCCCTTTGAGGTATGAATCCAACTTGGTCCGGATGAACCAAGGTGGAGATGATTCGAGCGAGGCGGTTTGCTAAGATCTTTGCGTATATTTTGGTATCTATGTTGAGGAGCGAAATTGGGCGATAACTCCCGCATTCCTGCGGGTCCTTACCTGGTTTTGGTATGGTAGTGATTGAGGCCTCTAGGAATTCACGACGGAAACTACCCTTGTTCTGTACTTCATTAAAAACTCTACAAAGAATTGTAGAAATCTGGGGCAAATAAGTTTTATAGAATTGGCTTGTAAAACCATCTGGACCTGGAGATTTAGCTACTTTGAGGTCTCTGATGCCTAAGGAAACTTTCTCAAGAGTAATTGGGGATGTCAATGCTGCCTTTTCCGATTGATCTAATTGAGGGAGATTTAGAGTGTCTAGGTGCCTGCGCGTGCTGTCTGTGTCGAGAGTCACCGTAGGATCCGAGGTTCTTAAATTATAGAGACGGTGATAGAAATTCTTAAAAGTTTCGCCTATGGCTGAGGGGGATGTTACCTGTCCGGAGCCAAGATTAATAGAAGATATTTTGGCTTGTGCTGTCCTATTTCTCAGTTTCTTGGCCAATAATGTAGAGGCTTTATTACTATTATGGTAATAAACTTTTTTAAGTCTTTCTAGAGCAGACTGTGTTTTATTGACTTCTAGGTCCTTTATCTGCCTAGTAATCTCGGAAATTTGAGAGTTTATTGACGTAGAGTAAGTGGAAGAGAGTTTGAGTTTCAGAGTTCTGAGTTGGCAATTAAGAGACGCAAGCGAGGCTCCCTGAGCCTTCTTGATATGGGAGGCTTTTTCAATAAAGAAACCCCTGAGATATATGCCTTCAGGGTGGCCCAGACCACTTCTTCTGAGAGTGGAGGAGTACGATTTACTCTGAGAAATTCAGTAATTACTGCCAAAGTTTCTAGCTTAATCGTAGGGGAAGTAACGAGGAAATCCCTGAGGCGCCAGGAGATGCCCGTTAGGTAGGGAGGGGGATCGCCTAGATTCATCGTCATGGAATCGTGGTCCGACCATGAGACTGCTGAGATCTTTGCGTCAGATACCGTATCTAAATGGTGGGGGCGTAAAAAAAAGAAATCGATTCTAGAATGGGATTTATGGGGGGCTGAATAGAAAGTAAATTCCCTTTTGTTAGGATGAACTGCTCTCCATACGTCATTCAGATCATACTGTTTAAATAAGTTTTGGAAGGCTGCTGATAGGGGGTGTAACACCCTCTCCGATGTGGAGATTGGGGGGCCTGCTCTGTCTGCGAGGGGGTTCCATATGAGATTAAAATCTCCTCCCCAGACCAATTCCCCCTGGGTCACTGCCGACACCGACTCCAGTAAATGTCTAAGGAATCTAATTTGACCTGAATTGGGTGCGTAGATATTTACTAGAGTGAAAATCTTAGAGTTAAGTTTACAGATTAAAATTATGAAACAAGCATATTTTTTTGTAATATTTATGCCCCTAATAAATTTTCAGCCAAATTCTGGGACCAGATTCAAAATAAGATATTCCCATATCAAAGGGAAAATCTAATCATATGTGTATATTTCAATATGACCATATGTCCAGGATTAGATCGTTTTTCAAATAAGAACTCTGAAGAATATAAGAAAAATGCTAAGTATTTTAAAAGATTCTGTAATAAATTTAGTTTGACTGATATTTGGCGAATACAGAATCCACAGGTTCGAGCTTTCACGTGTGAGTCTAAGGCCCATAGGACCTTCTCCAGGATTGATCTTTTTCTAATTTCAGAACCATTATCCATACGACAAGTTAAAGCCGGAATTGGTGAGTTTGTGATATCTGATCATGCAATCATCTCTTCGTTCTTTTCGCGATTAGAGGGGACCAATTTTCACGGACCCGTCTTTTGTTTCCCCCGATTTTTATATGCCAACGCCAGATTCACATCCTGGATTAAAAACATATGGCAGGAATATGTGGTACATAACCATGAACATAGGAATAAAGTGGAGATCTATTGGGAGGCAGCCAAGGCCGTGTTGCGTGGAGAAATTATAGCCTATACGAGTAAACGTATTAAAAAGATTAAGGAGTAAGGGATTCAATTTGCCAATAAGGTTAAGACGGCCTACAGGAAAGTTCAACTTGATCCTTCCCCGACAAATTGGACTTTATATCTAGATTGTAGAAAGGAAAGAGAGTTTTTTTTAAAACAAAAATCTCAGGAGGGAGAGGTAAGATTGAATTTACAGTACAGGAGCTTTCATGGGTGCTTTGCAAAATGTTTGGCGTGTCTTACAAAGAACAGGAAAAAAAAGAATTTCATTGCAGTTATTAAAAGTGGTGATGACAGATTATTTAAAACAGAAGAAATTAGTCAAGTATTCTATAGCTATTACCAACAATTATACTCTGTGACTGGTGTTAATCAGCATAATCAAAATGTTTTTTGGTCTAAGGTTAGCATTCCCAAGATCCAAGTGGATGAGTTAGCAATGCTGAATCAACCTGTAACCAAAGAAGAGATTAGCAATGCAATTGACAAACTTAAATTGAACAAAGCAGCGGGCCCAGATGGGTTCCCTGCTGAATTTTATAAATCCTTAAAGGATGAATTGGTGCCATTATTGGAGGATTTATATAATAATTATTATATTTTTGACAATGCTATCTCGGTCTGTTTTTCTGCAGCAAATATTTCACTCATACTTAAAAAAGGCAAAAATCCTGAAGATCCGGCCTCTTACAGGCCAATATCAGTGCTTAACATGTATTATAAAATAATGGCCGGCATTATTTCAGCTAGGTTCAATCGCTGTTTACAGAATCTTATTCACCCGGACCAGACAGGGTTTATGTCATCAAGAAATTTGATTAAGAACATTCGTAAGGTTATTGCTTTCTTGGACTATGCATATAATACGGATCAATATCCAAATAATCCCGTAACTTTTGATTCAGCCTTTTTGACTTTAGACGCAGTCAAGGCATTTGACTCCATCGTTTGGAAACACCTATTTCGATCTCTGGAAAACTTTGGGTTCTTTGGCAATTTTATTCAATATATTCATAAAATTTACTCGAATCCTACATACTTGCTGGTAAACGGTATTCGGTGACCAGAGATAATCCTACACCGTGGTACTAGGCAAGGCTGCCCATTATCTCCTCTCCTATTTAATGTAGCATTGAGCAGCCAGATTTTAAGATATTCTAACCAGCATTTCACTTGGTTCATATTGGTTAAAGACCCTGTTATATGCAGATGATATCTTATTATTCGTAGAAAACGTTCATCAATCTATTCCAGTAATAGTACAACTCCTTGCAGAGTTCAGCTTGTTTTCCGGTTATCTGGTCAACTTGGAGAAAAGCGAACTTATGTATGTGGGTAAAAGCCTTCCTTGTATTGGGAATATCCCATTTAAAGTAGTGAATGTAATTAAATACCTGGGGTTAGAGTTGCATAGGAACCCGAAGTTGTGGTACGCTGCAAACTATTCCTCATTATTTGTAAAAATTAAATGGGATCTCCAGCTTTGGGCCTCTTATCCTCTGTCGATTACTGCAAAGGTAAATTTAATTAAAATGATTATTTTTCCTCGTCTTCTTTATGTTCTGCAAAATTTACCTATTTTCATATCCAATTTAGATATAAAAAAGCTATATGGCTATTTCTCCAAATTCATTTGGAAGCATAAAAAACCTAGATTAGCTCTGGCTAGGCTTATGCAGAAGGGGAGTTCCGGGGGTTTGGCTTTGCCTGACGTCAAGTTGTATAACATAGCGGCCATGGTAAAATTCGCCCTAGATTGGGTCGCTGAAACTAATTTAATAGCCGTCAGTCAGGAAGAGGCATTTTATATACGCCCTTTTTCGTTAAAAGCTATATTGCATTGTAATCCCAGACAGCTCCCTTCAAATGTTTGTAGATTGATATTATTTAAAAATATTGCCATAGCATGGTACAAGTTCTGTAGCAGGCTAGGAATAGATTCCTCTTTTTCAGATTTTCTCCCTATTCGGGGTAACCCTCAATTCATGCCGGGTATATATCAAAAGGTATTTAAATCTTGGGCAAATAAAGGTTTATTTCTAGTAAAGCAATTGTTGGATGAAAATTGCCAGGTATGTACAGCCGAATCCATATTCCTGTCTTATGAGTTACCCAGGTCAGATATGTTTGCTTATTTTCAAATACGACATTATATACACGACCAGAACTGGCAGGACATGGGGGTGGCAGCTTGGTCAGATATCAGAGTTTTAATTCAAAAATTTAATTCTGGTGTCCCGTCTATTTCTTTGATGTATGACATCATGTTGTCAAAGCAAAGTGAAAAATATTTGGATAGGATCAGTAATTGGTTGTGCCCAGTTATTTCTGAGATCAATAATGAGAGGATTGTTCAGAGTTTTAACACGTTAAATAAATATAGAATATCCATGAGCTGGAAAGAAAAAACAGGTGAAGCTTCTGAATAATTTTTATTTACATCCGCTTAAAATTCAAAAATTCTTCCCTTCTAGTTCGAGTAATTGTCCCCGCTGTTCTAAGCATAATGAAGATTTATTCCATATGTTTTGGTTTTGTCCCAAAATAAATCAATTATGGCTTAAAATTAGTTTTTGGTTTAATGCTCTTTATGATCTAAATGTCTCTCTTACATTACAAGATGTGGTTTTATTGTTTATCTCATCAGATAGCAGATATACTCAAACGACTCGTATTGTTAATATGATTATCCTCGTGGTTCGCCATCTCATTCTTAAGAATTGGAAGGCGAGCAGAGTGTCGAGTTTTTCTCTGGTCCTGAAAGAAATACAAGAACAAGTTATTTTTGAATCATATCATTTACAGGACACCTCCAAGAAGAGAATCAAAGATTTTCTTTAAGGGTGGCTTCCAATTATTAAGTCTTATTCTTTCCCGGTGCAAAGACATATTCTTTCCCCGTTCCGCTCGTCCATTAGTTTCGCGGAATTAGTACTATTGGATAAATTTCCCTCCACATGGCTAATGCAGGACCATAATTCCCCTGGTGGTGTGTGAGGGCATGCGGACGAGGTCCTGCGGAGGAGTTTGGGGAAAGGGTTGTTTTTTTTTTTTCCTTCTGTTTTCGTCCTTGTTATTTTTGTCTTATGATACCATGAAAATTCCAGCAAGACAAATTGAATTACCGCAAAATGCTTTTATTGATGTATAAATATTGTTGCAATGTTTTGCAGGTCTTTGTTTAAGAAATTATGTCTGTCTTGTGGAGATTAATAAAAATTTATTTAAAAAAAAAAAAGAAGCACTAAGGCTAATAAGAAAAAAAGTATGCATTAGTTTTTGTACACAATCTGGGTACTTACCTATAAAGAAAGTGATATATACTAGATGTGATATTGAGTCAGCCTGCTATAAAGAGTTGTGTATTAATATTCTGTAGAAAGTATTTCTGGTTGTAATATTGTGATATTTTTCCTAGATTAGAAAATTTGTAGCTCTATGGTCATTTTACTTTATTTGGTAATAGAGAGGTGGTATATGTAATTTGATTATATATTGATGCTGGAAAAGGATTACTAAAATTAGATATGTTCAATGTTTATAATATTACGTAGAAATTATTTTAAACATGATATCTACTAGAAAGTCTATTTTATTAGGGACCAGTATTCTATGGTAGTTGGAAATTCATCACAATTCAAAAATTCCTTGTTAGACAAAAATATGAAACAAGTTACTCTATGTATCAATTCTATATACTGGTGTTAGACCAAAGATTTTGGCTTAACAGTAAAAGCAGAGTTTAGGTGAAATTTAGAGTATAATAAATAAACTTTCTTTTTTTTACCCTATTTCACTATTTTGCTTTCTTGTCACTTGTTGTTCACATTCCATTTTTTACTCACTCAACTATTTCACTTTATTGGGGAATCATTCGACCCCCCCACACACACACTTCACTAGTTATTGTAACACATAGGCCCAATTTAATTGACACATATACACATCACTTCTCTTCCTCGGAAGCCCTCTTCCTTTTCACACTTTCTTTTTCTTTTATGGAGAGGTTTGTAACCTCACTTAAACCTAGATCCCTAAATATGCCTCCAAAAGCCAAAGATAATAAAGAGAAAGATAAAAAAGCTAAAATTAATATTAATACATCTCAAGAAATCTTGTTGGACCTTACGGACTCTTCCTATGCCGCACCTGGTTCACAAAATCTGGTAAGGGAAATCTCAGCTTTAATTGCCCACAATTTGATTTCTTAAAACAAGAATTGGAATGCATTCGCCCTCAACTTGATAATTTGACTCAAAATCTGTCTCTGCTAGCTGGCGATATACAGAAATTCAATAAAAGACTGCATGAGGTTGAAGCTCCAGTATCAGAAATAGAAGATAAAGCAAATTTACGTGACAAAGAAAATTTGCAACAAGACTCTCTAGTATTAAAATTACAGGCCAAAATTGTTGAACTTGAGGATCGATCAAGAAGAAACAATTTTACGTTTCATTGGTATTACTGAATCGATTGATTCCTCAGGCCTTTATGATTTTATATCTGAGAAATTACCCGAACTTTTAGAAATGCCAAGCGGAAAAAAAACACAATAAGAGTGGAAAGAGCCCATAGGATTGGGCAGATACATAAGGTCCAACAGCAAATCGGGTCTCAAGACCAGTAATAGTAAAATTGTTAAGTTATCAGGAAAAGTTAGACATTTTATTCCTTTTAAAAAAAAAGAAAAAAAAAGAAAACTGTGAGAGAACAATATTCTTATATTATAAAATTTTTCATACGAGACCTCTGTAAAAAGAAAATAACTGGCTGGTATTTGTTCCAAAATAATAGAAACAGGTTTGATAGCATATACAATATATCCTGCAATACTTAAGGTTAAAAAAGAGGGTGAGACCCTCACATTCAATACAGTGGATGAGGCAAAAAAAATGTCTTAAAAATCTATAAAAGACTGGATATGTTGTCTGGTTACAAGTTACTTGTGTGTGTGTGTTTTTTTTTTTGTTTTTTGTTTATTCCTCTCTCTTTTGTTTGCTTTTTTTCCCTCTCTCCCCCTTCTCTCATTATCTACAGGCAATGGGAATATATTCTTAGGGCTTGGGAATATATTTTTTATTTTTTTATTTTTTTTTATTTAAGTTTTTTATTGAGGAATAAAAAAAACTAAACACATTACATCAACAAGCCTCATGCGGATACAAATAAACAAAATGCAAAACATAAAAGAGGCATGTCATAATGGTTGTACAAAAAAACAGCCTTAGAAAATGATGGTATATTACAAAAGATAGGTGTACATTGAGAGTCCTCATTTTTTGGTTTTATAACTTGATAAACAACATCCCCTAGAAGAAATAAAGCGGACACTTTTGGGTCGCTGAGAACCAGGTAAAATTGAGGTGGGGAATGTAAGGGAAATGACACTGCAAGGCCACTTTTGGGCCCAGTTTATGGAATGAACATTTAAATTACAGGCGAATGGTAAACTCCACTTAACTTAACTTATGGAAACTTTATGGGTCTGGACTGTCAAGGAGCATACAACCAAATATATAATTAGCTTTTGACAAACTTGTTAGTTGTTTAGGGCAGAGGAATAATCTGTGGACTGGTTAGGCTACATTGTTATCTGGTCCTACCTTTATTATCGTGTACACGGTATATGGGTTACCGACTATATAGAAGTGGTTATAGGGGCACTATGGAAAGGGTTATGGCTAGAGTCTAATGTTTTCAGGCGGCTAAAACACAGTGAAAGTGAAATTGAAACAGTTAACATATTATTCAATAGTAGAAACACATATACACACTTATTTATAGACATGTATATAAATAACTTCCCAATTGGAGAAAACAAGTATAAAGAAAACCCATCATGACAAGAGGATAAATTTGGAAATTTCTATAATCTGTATGGCAGCATAACTTGTAGAAATGAGGCTATCCTGCTCAGAAACAATCAAAGGTCAGTCCAGGTATATTGGGATGGTCTGATTATACAACTATCTATGACAATGAAGTAAAATGTGCAGATGTTATAAGACAGACGGACAGACACAGATTGCATGAACACTGCAACACTCCTAGAACTAAATCAAGCCATAAGTGAGTGAATAGCATTCTAGATTGGGTTAACATATTTATCTAAACGTCTAGGAGATCTAGAGTTAATACAATTCTCCTCCAACCTGCATCAGATCTAAAGGTGCTCCACAGTTGCCAAAAATAGTGAACTGTCCACAGTTAATATCAAACTCTGTAGAGGCTTAGCGACAAACACTTGTAAGAGGCAGAATAAAAAATAAAATGGCACATACACCCACCCAGAGGAACGCTGGGGGCCCGTGTGCAAGGCGTAGATAAGTATTCTGTCATTCAGCCGATCCCAGCTTTTTTACGCTGCAGGGAAGCAGAGCCATAATAGTGTTGAACGGGGTACCTAAGTGGTTGGCGGTAAACTGCCCCATTGACTCCCGTGGAGAGCGGTTTTAAAATTAACTCTAGCCAGGCAACCGGATGCTGACCGGAAAGTGCGATCTCATGACTCATCAAGGATCGCTCTAGCTGTTGTTTGTCTTCTGTCTCTCGCAGAGGAGTTCCGGTTGCGATCATCATATCTGCCGGTTTAAGAGCCTCCTGGTTCATTGTCGCACTGGATGAACCGGTCATGTGATCCTGTGTAGTGTCCCAGTCTACTGTAGATCCCCGGTCACAACTGAACATATACATTATGTTTTCCCAGTGAACCTGTGGGTTTGGTATTGCCTGTGTAAGGCTAGTTGTATCAAGTGCACTTCTTCCGTTATCAAATGTCTCACCATAGCAAATCACCTCCTCCAGAACAATAAAGTCCGCTTTTCCAGGTGTATTAGGCATTGTTAGCAACTCATTACTTTGGCGAGTGTCCTCCATAGGGGCCTGTATGAGCAGGCTGGTCTCATCAGCGTTCTTATTATAATAGGAAGCCAGTGGAGCTGGGCCCCTTTCCGTAATTTGCTGCATTTCCTCTTGGGATGAGCTTTTTTCAGGGGCCCCTATCCATTCTGTATCCAGATGCCTGCAGATCTGTTCATAACAATCCTGAAGCATGTTTTCTATTGCGGTCAGTAGCACATGGGCATTTGTAGCCATTTTTAGATTGGTAAGTGAATCAATCCGTAAACAGGATTGCAGAACCCCATAAACTGGGGTGGGGGGGGGTATCGTGCAGCAGCCCCAGACCTACGCTCAACAAAAGACACAGGATCAACTTTCAGAGCTGCAATTATGTTAGATCACAGCTGATTACAAGATGGCTTCTAAGTCTGTGTGGTAGTTACCGCGCAGCTGTTCCAAAGAACATAGGCGAGATCACAGTCAGTATATCCACTCCCGGAATGTTTCAAACTGCTGCCTGATTAAACTGTTATCAGAGATGAAGGTTAGAGAAAGCTAGCAGGCTTTATCCTCTGGAAATCTTAGACAAATCTGAGACTAGCTCCCGGAGCTTCACTAAGACGCATATTGCCGCAATGGAAGCAGGCTCCGCCCCCCCGAGAATATATTTTTAAGGTCTTAAAAGGGTATAAGTAGAGTATGGATTATTTAAATTTGATTTCTTGCAATGTTAGGGGTATTCTAACACAATTAAAGAGGAAACTTATTTTAAAACCTTTAGGAAGTCTGAAGTCGCATTTGGCACTGTTGCAGGATACCTATTTGCGAGCTAAAGAGATTTCAAAATTAAAATCAGGTTGGGTTGGGGAAGTCATTGCTACTGTGTGCCCTAAAAGGAAAAGAGGGGTAGCTATTCTCCTACATAAAGAACTCTCCTATGAAATATTAAAAAAAGATATAGATCCAGATGGCAGATATATCCTACTATCTATCAAAATATGAAGTAAAACTTATTGGAAATGCATTTATGGTCCAAATACACCAGATAAATGATTCTGGGATAAAATCATTAAAAACTTTCAGATTATATAAAGGATAAATTGATAATAAGAGGGAACTTTAATCTAATTTTACAGCTCCCAATAGATAGATTAGATAAAAGGAATAAAATCCTTAGACAACTTAGAACATGCCTCAATGTAAAAGATATCTGGAGGATTCAAAACCCAGATCAAAGAAAATACACATGTGAATCTAAATATTATATATCCTTTTCTAGGATTGACATGTTTCTGGTTAATGAAAAAATGCTTGGTCATGATTTGAAATCCAAGATTAATCCTATTATAATATCAGATCATCTTTAAATATCTCTCTGCGTCCAATAATAAATTGACCTCCTACTTTTTTCTTCCCGAAATATTTGTTCACTAATATTAAATTTACAAACTGGCTAGTTTCTACCTGGCAACAATATAAAAATCTCATGGCTAGATTACGAGTTTTGCGTTATGAGCGGCTCGGTGCTTGGATCAGCCAATAGGATTTTTTCACCTTTAACTCTGATTGACTGATAGAATTCTATCAGCCAATCGGAATTCAAGGGTCCCCATCTTGGATGACGTCCCTTAAAGGAACCTTCATTCTTGAAGAGCCGTCGACAGAAAGGATGCTCCGCACCAGATGTCTTGAAGATGGAGCTGATTTGCGTCAGAAAGGATGAAGATAGAAGATGCCATCTGGATGAAGACTTCTGCCCGCCTGGAGGACAACTTCTTGCCGCTTGGATGAAGACTTCTCCCGGCTTCGTTGAGGACTTCTTGCCGCTTGGATGAAGACTACTCCCGGCTGG
>CAJPDP010223368.1:0-10049 GCA_905336975.1 Bombina variegata variegata | reverse complement strand
TCCCTTTAAGAACATTTCATATATTTAATACAATTCACCGGATTTAAAACATTGTATAAAAATGAAATCATTATAAACATTTGTCAGTTAATACTATATTCATAACTGCTATTCCCTGATATTACATTATATTTTCTTAGACCTTATCCTACATTTATTGTATTTTAATATTATTTTAATACCATTATATTTTTAACACCATTATATTTAACATCATTATATTTTTAACTAAGCCGCTAAAACTGATGAGATTTCTATATATAAATTTATTATTTTTATATTTATTATCCTAACATATGGGTTTCATGTCCCTTTAAATGGTGTCTTGGAAAACAGGTCAACTTATATGTGTCACAGCATAAATGGTTGTATGTCTATATTTAGTCATGGGGGGGGCATGCTTCCTAGGAAATAGATTAGTTTAGTCTCTGCCTTTCTTAGTTTCATTAGACGATTCCCCTCATTTCCCCCAATGGCAATCTGTTCCAGGACCTTACATTTTAATCCTTTACTATTACATTTATACTTAAATTTGCAATGGTTTGACACACTGTGGCCTTCAAACCAATTTTTTATATTTACAAGATGTTTCCTTTGTATATCCTACATTTTATCTTCCTTTTAGTACGACCTATATAGATCATTCCACATATAAAGGTCAACTGGTATACTACAAATGTAGAGTTGCAAGTTGTTCTACATTTCAAATTGAACTCCTTTGTTCTATTCCAGTTTTTAGTAATCTCGTTATCTTTATCAATGATAGGACACATGCAACATTTTTTTTTCTATATTTGTAGGTACCACATTTTAATGATAGCCAATTAGATGCTTTCATTGACTTTTCTTCCTGTATTGGTTTCAGCTTTGATGGCGCGACTAAACTCTTGATGTCCCGGTTCTTATACATTACTTTTGGAACTTCTCCTACCATGCCCTTTAAAATTGGATCATCCTTAATTATGCCCCAGTTTTTGTTCATAATAGACTTAATACCCTTGGCTCCCTCATTGTAAGTGGTGATGCATTTCACCTCATTATTATCTTCTTTCTTATGTTTTATTGCACTAGTGTTGTTGACTAGTTTGCTTCTAGGATATTTCAAACCCTCTTCTTTTGCTTTTTTAATCAGCTCTATATTATAACCTTTCTGTTTGAAATTTTCACTTAATACCTCTGCTTCTCTCAAATAGTCTTCCTCCCTGGTGAAGTTTTGCCTAATTCTTCTATTCTTCTGAATTGTCTGGGGGAATATTGTTTTTCCAGGATGGCAGGTGTCCGCTTTGGGCATTAAGATAACCATTCCTATTACTTAGTTTTTTATCATTTCTTGTTGCCACCATATTGTCATTATCTACAAACAATAACAGATCCAAAAACTAAATGTCTGTTTCTTTGATGCTACTAGTGAATTTCAATTTGTGATTATTAGTATTCAAAAATTCTACAAACTTCTCTGCTTCTTTCCTGAACCCTTGCCACACCATAATGATGTCGTCAATGTATCTGTAATACTTATAGATGTTTGAGGTAAATCTATTTTTTCTCCAAATTTTCTCATCCTCAAAAACACCCATATAAATATTGACGTATGAGGGTGCCATGGTGGTACCCATGGCAGCACCCTGTATTTGTCTAAAGAATACACCCTCAAACTGGAAATAAAATGAGTAGTAATTTACTATCAAGCTGAAACTATGTATCAAATGTATACGGACTGAAGAACCAATAAGCACAGATTGTGGGTGTTGAGGGTGGAGCCTTTCAGGCAGTCCAGCAATTTTAAAATAGGATATTCCAGAAATCACAGTTATACCAGCAGTTAGTGTATCCTGTTGAAAATGTCTGTCTGAGTACAGACGAAACATGTCCAGGAGTGTTATGATACAAGGCATAAGAGGTTCCAAAAATAGCAAGCTGAGGTGGGGCATGAAAGAGCTCTCAGTACATCACAGGAAGGCCCTGACCGTCGGAGATCATGGAGACTTGCTTACGCTAAAATAACTGATTGCCGAGAACTGTTTGCCGAGATTTTTAAGGCTTTTAAGGAGGCTTGTTTTAACATACATCTAGTAAGTGTAATTAATTGATGTTGGGAGTTGCAGGTGCGCTTGTCCCCTTTGCTAATCTTTTGCAGCATTCGAATCCAGGAGACTGAGAAGCTATCACAGTCTATGAGAGTAGCTGCACCGGACTCAGAAGCTAGATGCAGTGAAGTGCTGAGAGGTAATGCATGATATGGGACTTTGACTCAACATTTCCCTAAGTATAAGTATGGTTTGGTATGTTCAGCCTTTGAGAGTATTTGTGTAAATTAAACAGATAATCCCATATAGTTAAAAGTGTACATTAAAGTCTTTTAGAATAGTGTGTACAGACTAGCTTATGTTATAAGTTTGAAGTGTATTGTTGTTTCAGAAGCAATAGTTCATTACTCCTGTCATTAGAGTGCTGCTATTTTGGGAAAAGATTTTTAAGTGATTTAAAACAATAACAAATAATAAAATAACCATACTAAGAAACACTAGCAATAAAAAGAGAAGGAGGAAAAAAAGAGAGAAGAAAAAACAAACACAAGAAAAAAAGAATTTGGCTCGCTCACCCTAACACCCTCGTCCCCCCTCATTTATAAAGATGCTTAGCTTATTTGATACTCTCCTCTTAGAAGAGCCTCTTGAAAGTAAGCTGTATTTATAAATGGGAGGGTTATTTGCTTTTGTATGTCTAAAGACTGTGCTCTTATGTAATCCCCCATTTTTTAAAGAAAGTAGGGAGCATAGTCTCAATATTATATTGTGCATTAAATGGTTCTATTATCATTTTATTTTTGACTAGTTCCACAAATTTTTTAAAGCTTCGGGATTTCTGTGATTTTGTTACGTCCGCATAAAATAATAGAATTGATACATTTTACATTAATGGGGTCTTTCTCATTTTTTTTTTGGAAGATGATATCTAGAATGTTAATCTCAATTCCAGAGTTTAATATTTTAGTGATCCAATGTGTGATCATAACCCAGAACTTTTTAACTTTTGGACATGATCCTAAGCAATGTATAATGTTAGCATTCGGGAAGCTACATCTGTAGCATGCTATCGTTTTGGCTTGATTCCATTTTGTGAGCTTATCTGGGGTAATATAAGCTACATTTATCAGTTTGAGATGTGACTCACGCCAAGATATTAATAGTGTAGCTTTATATGCGCTTTCAATGCTTTTGCTAATTAAATCATCCCCTACTGAATGGATCTCTTTTCTCCATTTTGCAGTTAGTTTTATGATATTATTCTTACCTTCTTTCTTTAGCATTAATCTGTACCAGTATGAAATTGAAGAGATATTTTAAAAAATATTTATCCCGTCGTCAATGTCTTTCCAACATTCTGGTGCTGACTTAGGTTTAATAGAGTAAAGTAATGTCTAGCTTGAAGAAAAGCAAAAAACTTTTATTTTCAATATTAAACTGTTGTTTAATTTGTTTGAAGGATTTAAGCATGCTCCAATTAACCTCTAATAATTGAGACATATACTCCAGATCTTGTCGCTTCCATTGGTTAAAAATGTTTGATCTTATCCCTTCTATTAAATCGGGATTACCGGTTAATAGTAAAAATTTGGAGAAATTTGGAAGGGCATTTAATGATTTAAAGATCTTCTGCCATGCTATGATTGGATTTTTAAAAACTACTATTGTTTTGATACCTTCTGGCAACCTTTTCA
Organism: Bombina variegata variegata; assembly: GCA_905336975.1. NCBI lineage: Eukaryota > Metazoa > Chordata > Amphibia > Anura > Bombinatoridae > Bombina > Bombina variegata. Next base: position 6,328 of record CAJPDP010223368.1, on the reverse strand, counting down.
CCTGTATATGACTTAATGCCTTTCCCTAGAATGGAGCTAGCATATTTTCCTCAATACTTTTTAAAAGAAAATGATCCTTCTCTGAAATCCAGTATATTATTACCTTTGCCATACATACCCAATTATATTTTGTAAAGAGGGTAAATTGAATCCAGCCATGTGATGTGCTTGATTTAAACGATTTCTATATATAAAAACCTGCGAAACCCTTTATGTAAAGTTTGTATATGATGGTATGTGAGAAATAGTGAAAGATTTTGTAGTAAATATAAGAGTTTGGGAAAAGCCACCATTTTAATCAGATTTATTTTAGCCATTAGTCATAATGGGAATGATACCCATCTCTTTAAATCGGCACAGATTTTGTTAATAATTTTTGGAAAATTTAGTGCATACCACCCCTTTGGGGATCTGGAAATATTAATGCCTAGTTACTTTATGTGAGAATTAGCGTCTTTAAATGTAGAGCTGGAATCAAGACTTTTGTTTTTTCATAGAACCACAGATTTTTCAGTATTTACTTGATATCCCGTAAAGGAACCGACATCCTGAAAGATTTGCTCAAGTATGGGCATTTTTATTTTTGTGTTACTAATGAATACTAGTAAGTCATCAGCATACAATGCTACTTGTAATTCATTATTCCCTATTTTGATTCCTTTTATTTTACTTCTTATTATGGATGCTAGCGGTTCTATTGCTAGATTAAAGAGTAGAGATGAGAGCGGGAATTCCTGTTTTATGCCCTTTGCTAGATAAAATACCGATGATATATCACCATTGATAATTATGGCCAACTGCAGGCATCTATATAACTGTTTAATGAAGGAGAGAAAAAGGCCGCTTAGTCCATATTTTTCCAAGGCAAAATATTAATGATCCCAGCTCACATAATCGAACGCTTTTTCAGCATCGACTGAGATTATAGCTCTATCTGTGTTTCCTTCTTTTTTATTCTCGTTGTGCGAAAAGAAGCCCAGTGTGAAAAGGACCTTTCTTAAATTGGAGAAGGAAGTTATTCCCAACATGAACCCTGTTTGATCAGTATGTATTAATTCCCCTAAAAACGTTTTCATTCTTTTAGCTATAATCCCTGTTAATAATTTATAGTCTACATTAAGGAGTGAAATGGGGCGATATGCACTCAAGTCTTCCGGGTTCTTACCCTTTTTGCAAATTACAGAGAATACATAGGAACAGAAGCGCCACATGTCCTAGCACTGTATATACTCTTGTGAAGCACCCCTCTTGGTGCAAGTTGAGCAGGCTGGAATCTAACAGTCACCCAGCAGACTGACCTCCGGTCTCTCTTGTACAGTCTCTCTTAAGGCCTATACCGTTTTTGGTCCACTAGGGGTAGTCGACTTTGGTTATTATGCTTTCATCTGTAGAAAGAGCTAATAGATGTAAAAATAACACCAATATTGAGACTATGGAGCCTAATATTAATGAGAGTCCTACTGATCCATACATGTCTACCCTTTTTAACAAATGCTTGTTTTTATACTTGTTTTAATAAAGTAAGTTTTGCACTTCTTGCCTTTATACCATTTATTCTGCTGCACACCTGACTTTTGGTGGATTATCTGCTGGGATAACGTATCCTGCAATTTTGGAGTTTGAGCCACATCGGAGGTCAGTCTGCTGGGTGACTGTTAGATTCCAGCCTGCTCAACTTGCACCAAGAGGGGTGCTTCACTAAATGTGAGTGTAAACTTCTTATACATTATCTCACAAGAGTATATACAGTACTAGGCCATGTTCTTTTCCTTTATATTCTCTGCAGATTGCTGATCTTGGATCTTGGCCTTTGATCCGAACACAGACAGCTGCCTTAACCTGGATTTACTATACATCACTGGGTTCTACTTTTAATACCCTCCCTTTTTGATATAGGGGACTTGAATTTTTTTTTTATATCTACTGATTTTATCATTTTCATTTTTTGCGAAGATTTTTTTGCTTCAGATATATTGCAATATTGTATATTATATTGTTACATAGTAGTACCATTTATAAATATTATCTTGCACATTTTATTTGTTGCCCAAGGGCGCCCCCTATATATATTTCTTTTTTTTTTGTTCCAAATTAGTGTAATGTAAGATTTTGTAAATTCCTGTGATATTTTTTCCTTTTTAATGTAATAGCAATTGAATAAGTCAATATTTTATTGATATAGAATCCTCTAAGATAATTTATGGTATGGACCAAAATAGAGATATAAATTTATTAGAGGTGTCAGAGGAAAACTATACTGAAGATCTGTCTAGCTTGTTTAAGGGGTTTGAAAAACTACTAAAAGCAGATCTAAAGGATTGGCAAGATCTAAATCTATTAGGTAATTATGTAAAGCATAATATTATACCCAGAGGACTGAGAGTACATAAATACCCAGCCTTTGCTTTAGAAGTGGAATTTTTCACAGAGTGGGATAATGCTCTACATATGTGTTCTATTACATTTTTAAAAATTCTGACAAAATATAGGGAATATAAGTTGGAGAAACATAAAAAGAATATTTTAGAGTGCAAAATGAAATTACAACCATTTAGAAGGGAGGAAGCTTGGGAAGGAAAATACACCAATATTGTAAATAGAAATAAAATCCAAGAGTTAATGGTGAAGAAAGCCGCTAAACTGAAGAAAGATAAAGAGGACTATCTGAATGATAGAATTCACTCATATAAAGCAATTAAAAATTTTAAACTATTAAATAAAATAATAAATAAAGTGAAGTCAGGGAATGAAGTTAATCGGAGAGAAAGAAACTATCACTCAACAAACCAGCAGGTACAGAACTATCAGGTGACAAATGAAGGAAAACAACACGAAAAAACACCTAAAAAAGATAATAATATACCAACACATAACAGATTTAGACCACTTTATGGTAATGGTGATAATGGAGATACATTTAACCCTACTTGGGAGAGAGAAGGAGCTAAGCCAAAAGAGGCCAGAGACAACTATAGATAACGTTTTGGCAATAATACATCAGATCATTAATTTTTAAGAGATATGAGAAACTATCACAAACCCCAAAATCAGCCATATTACAATCAACAGAGGGAAGAGTTGAAGGGCAATTGGAGACAAGGGGGAACAAGGAACAAAAGAGGATGGGAACAAAGAGAGGATGCAGGGAAAGAAGTAGAGTCAGGGAGAAACAAACAAAAAAGGTGGAATCAGAAAGACCAGAAAAAGAAATCTATAACCTTTCAAAAAGAACCTTAAAAAAGAATGAGATCAGGCTTCTGGCTAACGGCCATAAGTATGCCCCCAAACCATATGAAATCATATATAAAAAACACAACAGACACTATAAACAAATTTGTAGGATAACAGTGGAGAACGGATTTCCTATGGATTACTTGTGATGTTTCATCCCTGTACACTAGTATCCCGCATAATCAGGGCATAAAGTCTTTCTTGAAAATGAGTCAGTCTTGGAATATCCCAGAGGCTCATGGGCAGTTTAAAGGGAAGTCTTTAGAGTACATCCTCACACATAATAATTTCCAGTTTGAGGGTGTATTCGAGACAAATACAGGGTACTGCCATGAGTACCACCATGGCTCCCTCATATGCCATTATTTATATGGGTGTTTTTGAGGATGAGAACATTTGGAGAAAAAATAGATTTACCTCAAACAACTTTAAGTATTACAGATACATTTACAACATCATTATGGTGTGGCAAGGGTCCAGGGAAGAAGCAGAGAAGTTTTTAGAATTTTTGAATACTAATAATCACAATTTGAAATTCACTAGTAACATCAAAGAAACAGTAATTGAGTTTTTGGATCTGTTATTGTTTGTAGATAATGACAATATGGTGGCAACAAGAAATTCTAGAAAACCAAGTGATAGGAATGGTTACCTTAATGCCCAAAGTGGACACCTGCCATCCTGGAAAAACAATATTCCCCCAGGACAATTCAGAAGAATTAGGCAAAATTGCACCAGGGAGGAAGACTATTCGAGAGAAGCAGAGGTATTAAGTGAAAAATTTTAACAGAAAGGTTATAATATAAAACTGAATAAAAAAGCAAAAGAAGAGGGTTTGACATATTCTAGAAGCAAACTAGTCAATAACACTAGTGTAATAAAACATAAGACAGAAGATAAGAATGAGGTGAAGTTCATCACCACTTACAATGAGGGAGCCAAGGGTATTAAGTCTATTTTGAACAAACACTGGGGCATAATTAAGGCTGATCCAATTTTAAAGGGCATGGTAGGAGAAGTTCCAAAAATAGTGTATAAGAAGAACAGGGACATCAAGAGTTTAGTGGCGCCATAAAAGCTGAAACCAATAAAGGAAGAAAAGTAAATGAAAGCATCTAATTGGCTATCATTAAAATGTGGTACCTACAAATGTAGAACAAAAAATTGTTGCATGTGTTCTATCATTGATAAAGATAACGAAATGACTAAAAACTGGAATAGAACAAACACGTTTAATTTGAAATGTAAAACAACTTGCAACTCTACTTTTGTAGTATACCAGTTGACCTGTATATGTGGAATGATCTATTTAGGTTGTACTAAAAGGAAGATAAAACGTAGTATATATACGAAAATCTTGTAAACATAAAAAAATGGGTTTGAAGGCCACAGTGTGTCAAACCATTGCAAATTTAAGCATACATTTAGTAGTGAAGGATTAAAATGTAAGGTCCCGGAGCAGATTGCCATTGGGGGAAGTGAGGGGAATTGTCTAATAAAACTAAGAAAGGCAGAGACTAAATAGATCTATTCCCTAGGAAGTATGTCCCCCCAAGGACTAAATATCGATATAGACCTAGAAGCATTTATGCTGTGACACATATATCTATGAAATAGTGATTTAGATGGAAGAAACAGCAGTAATGATAGAGTAAGGATAACAAGTATTAAAATAATAAATGTATATAGAAATCTCATCAGTTTTAGCGGCTTAGTCAAAATTATAATGATGTTAAATATAATGATGTTAAATATAATGGTGTTAAAAATATAATGGTATTAAAATAATATAAACATACAATAAATGCTGGATAAGTGCTAAGAAAATATAATGTAATATTAGGGAATAGTAGTTATGAATATAGTATTAACTGACAAATGTTTTTAATGATTTAATTTTTATACAATGTTTTAAATCCGGTGAATTGTATCAAATATATGAAATGTTTTTAAGTATAATGTAACATAAGTAGTAATTTACTATCAAGCTGAAACTATGTATCAAATGTATACAGACTGAAGAACCAATAAGCACAGCTTGTGGGTGTTGAGGGTGGAGCCTTTCAGGCAGCCGGGCAATTTTAAAAAAGGACATTCCGGAAATCACAGTTATAACAGCAGTTTTTGTATCCTGTTAAAAAAGTCTGTCCGGGTACAGACGAAACACGTCCAGGAGTGTTGGGATACAAGGCATAAGAGGTTCCAAAAAAACAAGCTGAGGTGGGGCATGAAAGAGCTCTAAGTACGTCACGGGAAGGCCCTGTCCATTGGAGATCACAGAGACTCGCTTACGCTAAAATAATTGTTTGTATAGATTTTAAAGGCTTTTAAGGAGGCTTGTTTTAACTTACATCTAGTAAGTGTAATTTTATGTGTGCATAATTCACCTTAAATAAATTGATGTTGTGAGTCGCGGGTTCGCTTGTCCACTTCGTCTATCCTTTTCAGCATGTAAATATGAATACTGAGAAAAATAAGATTAGTAAATAATGATATAATTTGATACAATATCATTAAGATATTATTGGGTTGAAAGAGCAGTCTATTTTGCATTGAGTCCCAAGTGTATATGTATTTTATTTTTGCTAACAAGAGACACAGTTTCCGAGCCTTCCCATATTTATTACAATAACTGGTGGTTAGAAAACTGCCATTTTGAAATCAACAATGAAACAACTAGTAGCAGAAGTGATCTCTTCATTGAAAGAGGAGATTTGCCTTTTTCCACAAGGGTCCAATAAACAAAAATAGAAGCGCCTACAAGCTGAAGTATAGTATCAGGCAATATGTAAAAATATACTAAAATATATTCAAATATGGTTCAAGCAATATGTAAAATATGTACATTTATTAGATAAAATATAAAAGTAAAGCAAAATCCCAATGCTAGAATAAAATAAAATATAATGACCCAAGTGGAAGGTTGACTGTAAGATAGTTCCAGAGATTATCTTAGTAAACATGTGAGAAAAGTCCCAATAATTGTCCCGGAATCCTGATAAGGTGATCCTCAGACTTTGAAGTTATATGTAATTTTAGAACAGTTGGATGGTTTTGAATCCGTGGTAGAAAAAAAGATATATATATATACATATAT
>CAJPDP010223207.1:0-10464 GCA_905336975.1 Bombina variegata variegata | reverse complement strand
GGATTTTGCCTTTTCTCCAGGAAGGTGTGGAGAAGGGTTTGTCAGTCAATACCCGGAAGGGTCAGATTTCTGCATTATCTATTTTGCTACATAAGTGTCTGGCGGATGTGCCAGTTGTGCAATCTTTTTTGTCAGGCCCTGGTCAGAGTCAGGCCGGTGTTTAAGTCTGTTGCTCCTCCTTGGAGCCTTAAAGGGACAGTCTACATCGGAATTTTTGTTTGAAAAGATAGATAATCCCTTTATTACACATTCCCTAGTTTTGCATTACCAACACAGTTATATAAATACTTTTTTTTTTTTTTTTTATTGAGGTTATTGCAAACATATAAATACACTTTTTACCTCTGTGATTACCTTGTATCTAAGCATTATTTCAGTTCTTTTGACATTTTAGCCAATCAGAGCTTGCTCACTGGAACTCCACTTGCTTGAGCACAGTTATCTATTCTATATGATAAACGTGAACTGACACCCTCTAGTGGTGAAAAACTGTCAAAATGCCCTGAGAGAAGAGACGGCCTTCAAAAGCTTAGAAATTAGCATATGAACCTCTTAGGTTTAGCTTTCAACTAAGAAAACCAAAGGAACAAAGCAACATTAGTGATAAAAGTAAATTGGAAAATTGTTTAAAATTACATTCTCTATCTGAATAATGAAAGTTTATTTTGGACTATACTGTCCCTTTAAAATTGTATGTTCTACCTAAATCATAAAAGAAATTTATTTGGGTTTCATGGCCCTTTCAGATTCTCTAGTTAACATTTTTTACCATCCACTTATAACAGATTGAGCACTATGCTTAGAACAAATTTGCGTTAAGGATAACGCATCCTGTGCTATAAATTGCACTCCACGTGTAATTGTAGCCCTATGTCTTTTGTATGTACATGTGCACAGCTTCTGTAAGTCCTAAAAGGAAATGTGTTATCTGTGTTTACAAAGTGATTATGATCCAATCACTAGCTATTGGGAAAAGCCTAATTAGCTGTTACGTTTTTATTCTCTGGACACTGGAAGAAAGGGAGAGTGTATTGATTTTTAACAGGATGTAAATGGTTACAATTGTTACTGTAAACCTGATTGAATCTGTACTAATTGCATGTTATTTCTGAGTTATCCATGAGCTTCTCCCCTCAGATGTCATCCCATTCATTGCAAATGCAATGCCTGCTTGACTTTAATTGATTGTACCCAATACATAGTCTTCCCCTTTCATCTACTGTACAAATTGAAGCACCTGTATTTACAGCCAATCTCAAGAGTCTGCTAGTGAATTCTTATGCTAATTGCTAAGAATTGTCTGTAAACTTCTGGGCTGGTGGTGGGACAGTAACTGTGTTATTGGTTGCTATATCATCTCACAGCACAGTCTGCATCTTTTTTCCATACTGTAAAACTCTATATCTGATTCATGTTCAGGATATTTCAATACATAATTGCAATATTTGAAAAAAGAAAGTAAATATTATTAAACATAACATTTGCAAAAAATACTTGATATTTCACTAAAACAACTTTAATGTTTCTTAATATATAAATGATGTTGTAAACCAGATATATTCACACTATTTTGTAATGATTAAGAATTTAAATGATGCTAATAATAATATGTAGTCCTAGATCTGGCACTATGGTTATTAGGAACTGTAGTGATTTATTAACCAACTCACAGTCTATTAAAGGTAAAGAGTGAACATTAGGTTCCCTCATTTTTATGCAGACGTGTCATAGCTATTACATTTAACCCACTGACTGCCAGGCGGTGTAATACAACAGCCCATTCTGGTAGTTGATGGTTTGATGGTACGTGTGGTTTTGCCAATAAAATTACCAGATCTTACTAACAACTGGGATGAAATCAACTTTTGAAGCAGCAAAACTATCTGAGAGAGAAAAGAAACTGGTGAATGTCTTTTAGCATTCTAGCAATTAATCACTGAGGATTAGACAGCTAAAAGTAAGTTTGTTTTGGCTTTTACAAACAGTGTAACTCTATTGACCAAGGGGGATTAGTAATAGTTCTATAGCAGATCTATCAGTAGTTGGAAGAAAACAACTACTGATACATTCTTGTATATCCAGAGCCAACCTCATTGTTGGTTACCTTTAAAGATTATATTCATGCACGTGTTGAAGAATTAATATTGGAAACATTAACTTCACATAATGAACTGAATTGGGAAACTAAAATATTCTATAAAACATACCCATACCATACTGTGATTGAAAATGAAATTCTGGGAAGATGCTGCTATCAGACACTTTTTTCTGTGTAATACAGCTGTCACTTATTCGATTTAAAGCCTTTAGGATTCATTCCAGCTTGCTGATGAGCAGAATTTGGCTTTAATCTTTATATTTCTATCTCAAGCTATTGTACACATTGGAAAGAAAATGAGAAATAGGAAGAAATATATGTATAATATATAAACATATAAGTATTTATTGCAGATGAGAAAAAAGCTTTGCACCAATTTGCTGAGAGACTGAGGCTATAGATTCCACCTAGCATGATATATAGAGCCAGGAGGAGGAAGAAAAAGACAAACACCAAGTATTCTGTCTCCACAAAGCTTCAACACAGGCGCCCTCATAAAAGCAAAGATAAACAGTTTATCAGCACGCCAATGGAGATTTTCTGAACCAAGACAAAAGTCTATACCTTATGAAAATATTTGACAAAATGTTATAAAGATCTTTGCATTTGGGTGGCAATTATATTTACAAAAATACTTGGCACTTAAAAAGGACTATTTAACATACCCCAAGATAAATGTCCCCCTATTGTAGGGAAAAATGTGACTGTTTAATATAATTTATCACTGAAACTTGAATGTTCCTTTACTTTGAAATATTAAAAAAACATTTTTTTNNAATGCAGGCTTTACTTCTATAATTTCTGTCTAATGCACTTTGTGTAATATGCATTTTAAATAAAATAATTAACTATATCCCTTAATCCAAGCGATTCACTGATGGCTGAAATGATGCTATATTTTTAAACTAACGTACACATTTAAAACAGTTATTATTCAAAGTAATGCTATTAATGATAACAATGTGTGTGTGTGTGATATGTGTGTGTGTGTGTAGTGTGTGGTGTTTGTATGTATTAAATGTGTGTGCACTGTGAAATGTGTGCTGTGTATAAGTGTGTGTGTGAGATGTTGTGTGTGATGTCGGTGTAGCGTGTGTGTGATATGTGTTAATCTGTGGGTGTAGTGTGTTATGTATGTGTGTGTGATATGTGTATATGTGTGTGTGATCTATGTGTGTGTGTGAGGTATGGTATCTGTGTGTGTCTGTGTGGTGTGTGTGATATGTGTACATGTGTGTGTAGTGGGTGTGGTGTATGTGTGTGAGGTAGGTTTATCTGTGTGTGTGCAGTTTGTGTGAAGTATGTTTATCTCTGTGTGTGTGTGTGTGTGAGATGTGTGTGTGTGATATGTTTATCTGTGTGTAGTGTTTGTGTGATTAGTGTATATGTGTGTGTGGTGTATGTTTGTATGATATATGTGTGTGATATGTTTATCTGTGTGTGGGTAGTGTGTGTGTTATGTGTATATGTGTGTGGTGTATGTGTGTGTGAGAGATGTGGGTCTAGTGAGTGTGTGATGTATGTTTATGTGTGTGATGTGTATGATATGTGTACCTTTGTGTGTGTGTATTGTGTGATGTATGTTTATGTGTATGTGTGTTCATTGTGTGTGTGTGTGTGTGTGTGATATGTGTGGTATATGTGTGTGAGATGTGTGTGAGATGTGTGTGGTGTATGTATGTGTGTGACATTTGTGTGGTGTTTGTGTGTGATATATGTGTGGTATATGTGTGTGATGTATGTATGTGTGACATTTATGTGGTGTATGTGTGTGAGATATGTGTGGTATATGTGTGTGATATGTGTTTTGTGTATGTATGTGTGACATTTGTGTGGTATATGTGTGTGAGATGTGTGTTGTGTATGTATGTGTGACATTTGTGTGGTGTATGTGTCTAAGATACGTGTGTGAAATGTGTGTGGTGTATGTATGTGTGACATTTGTGTGATGTATGTGTGTGAGATGTGTGTTGTGTATGTATGTGTGACATTTGTGTGATGTATGTGTGTGAGATGTGTGTGGTGTTTGTGCGTGTAAGATGTGTGTATGTGTTAGTATACAATAACTTTTATGACGTAAAAAAGTGTATGCTCAAGCATACTGAAAAAACAAAGGATTACTATTTATAATGTATACCATCTCGCAGTGTAGTTTTTGCCATTACCTCGCCTGTCAGTATTTCACTGTCACAGCAATGGTAATAAATTGCTTAGCATTTGTCTGTGATTGATGTACCCGATAGTGATACTTTTCATAGGAAAGTTGCTACATTCTACCCGCGTGTATCGCATGTTATACCAACTGATATCAGCAGAGGGCGCTAGATGCTAGCTCCCCATAACTGCAGCCTGAAGGGGAAGGACGCGCCCCCCGCAGGTCCACCACTCAAAAGGAGAGGGAGGTGTCAGCTAAGACAACCAACCCTGGCCACGGGCCACTACACTACTTAAACATGAATTACATCACAGCCGTATGGAGCCCGGCTAATACATCCCAAGTAGCAAGAAGAACTAGCTTGTGATCTGGCAGAGCTCTGCAGGATATGTAGAAGCCTGAGAAGGACCATTACAGATCAGCAGCAGAAAAAAGCTCCTATACAGAGACCCCAGGCGGGAGATATTGCAGGGCTCTCTCCAGGGACTGAATGGACAGATGTAAGGATCCAGCAACTTTGCCTGACAGCATCACCCTCAAGGGCTCCTGAAATAGCTGCAGTTCAGGCTGTGTGTGACTTGTTTCTTCACAACTGCTCTTATATAAATAGAGATCTGCCTTTACCCTGCACCTTCCTAAATACCCCTTCTTTATTCTGGGAGCATTCGAGTTTCTGGTTACCATGGTGATCGAGCTGAAAGTGAATAATATTTAAAAGGGGGAGGTTGGACCCAGAAGGCAGACAAGCTGGTGCCATCAGGAGTGTGTGCTGGGGCTGCTGACGGATCAGCACAACTTCTCAACTTCTATTTGATTGCAATGAGAGGGAGGGGATCCTAAACATTACTGGGTATCTGAGAACCCCCCTTCTCCCCTTCTGATGCATTATTTATGATCTTTGGCAAAAGAGGAGAACTCTACTATTAATTTGTGCGGCTATTTGCAGCATGGATCATTCCCAGTGCCTTGTGACTATTTATGCCCTGATGGTATTTCTGGGACTTAGAATAGAACAAGGAGTTTGTCAGCATTATCTGCACATCAGACCAGCTCCCAGTGAAAACCTACCACTTGTGGACCTTATTGAACATCCGGACCCTATATTTGATCCCAAGGAAAAGGATCTCAATGAGACCCTGCTCAGGACTCTTATGGGTGGCCACTTTGACCCCAACTTTATGGCCATCAACCTGCCAGAGGACAGACTGGGAGTAGAGGATCTTGGGGAGCTGGACCTCCTCCTCAGACAGAAGCCTTCAGGGGCAATGCCAGCAGAAATCAAAGGACTAGAGTTTTATGATGGTCTGCAGGGCAAGAAGCACAAACTGAGCAAGAAACTCAGACGGAAGCTGCAGATGTGGCTTTGGTCACAGACTTTCTGCCCTGTTCTATACACGTGGAACGATCTAGGGACCAGGTTTTGGCCACGTTATGTTAAAGTTGGAAGCTGCTACGGCAAGAGATCTTGCTCTGTACCAGAGGGCATGGTGTGCAAAGCTGCCAAGTCCATGCATCTGACTATACTGAGGTGGAGATGCCAGAGAAGGTCGTTACAAAAGTGCACATGGATACCCATTCAATACCCCATCATATCTGAGTGCAAATGCTCATGTTAGGACTTTGATGAACTTCTGCAAAAGACATAGCTTTTTGGTTAATGTTGTATGCACTGTAATATGTAGGAATGTATATGTGTGTATATATGGTACAAGTCTAAATTACTATTAAAAGGTCAGTATTATTCTTTTAAATAACCAGTGTCTACTGTATTTTCAAGACTATTAATCTGGTTGTGATTTTATTATTATTATTATTATTATTATTATTATTTGGCTAATGTATCTGTATTTATATCCTGAAAAGCACTTCGCGTTGCGAAGCATTTTTTTTTTTAAAAAAATGTTAAAAATATCTTAATATAGAAGTTTTTTTCCCCATTATTTGGGAAATTACAGTTTGATGGACCTCAGAAAAAAAGAAGATATTGTTTTCCATTTATTGTAAATACAGAGAACACATTTTTTTTGAAAGACGAAAAAAAGACTAATCTTGTAAATGAAAAAAAAACTATCTATTTATTCTTTTATTGTAGTAATAAGAAAACAGTGCAGAATTAAAGTAAAAACCACTAAAATCTGAAACTGGTGCAGGTCTATTATATTTTAGCTGCTTTTTTTTTTGGGGGGGGTAGTTTGTGCTTTTTAATTGTAACTGACCTAACACTTTTTATTGCTCTGAACTAATGTGTGCTTGTTAGATATTTGAATATTAACCATTTGAAGGGCAGAAAAGTTTGCTAACTAATACCTTGCAGCCCAGTCCAGCATCCACCAAGGGGTTAATCTGTTTTAGGACCCTTTACTAAATTTCACTGCAAGATGAGTGGTCAGTGATGTCTTTAACATTGTACAAAGTTGACATTTCATTCTGAGCCGAACACGTGTCTTTCACACCTACCATTGTGGTAAGACACTGTTGAAACTTGACCCTTAGCCACTGATTTGATCCTATTGCACTCCCCCCCCTCCTCTTGACAAAATCACACACCATGAACCAACTAGAGGTGTTTAAACATAAAAAAATAAGAAAAATAAATCCACTAGACTTTTAAAGATAAGACACATCCACAACCTAGCATGTACTTGAGGGTCACATCAAAGATAGCTTCATGGTATGTTTTATCTTATCTTGATTTGTATTTATTGACATAAGAGTCAACTACACTAGGAGTTGTCACCTCATCTCAAGCTTGTGTAAAGTCAACAACACCTTCAAAAGTAAGGATGAAGTGATATATTGGGGGGGGGGGCATCGGTGGAGACACCTTTTTAATGATCAATCATAATTAATTATGGCTTCTTGTAGATGCTATGTATAGTGGTTTTTAAGTTTAGCCTAATTATCAAAATTATCTGATGACTTTTTTTTGTCGCACTGGTGAATCTAAATATAAAATCTAAGAATAAAATTAGCACCCATGTACAATAATCTTGTTAAAATTATAGTAGGAAGTACAAAAATCTTACTGTCAGATGTACCTAGGGTCTTTAATGCTTTGGCAGCCACTGGGTTAAATCATTTTGCTACACTTAGCGCAACCAGAATAGGAGCAAATGAAGGTGCCAGGAGTTGAATGGAATGGGTTAATCCTGCTACATATTTCACAAGGTGTTTTTGACGCTGGCTTATGTTGGCTGCAATAACATAACCACCACCACCACGTGGGAGTTTATCCTACTTGAGGTGATCAGTTTATAACTTTTGGAAATCTAAACTATTTTGTAGATTTGGATAATTTTCACTGGTCTAATATTATTTAGTAATCTGGTTGATCACTCAGGAAAGCAGATCTATCTTGGAATACTCAGAATTGTTTTGTTTCCCTTTAATGTCATATGGCTTTACTCTAATTAATTTAAAATGTGTCTAAAAGTGGTTTCTGCAGTATAACATTCTGCTCTTTTAACCTTTGCATAGACTAATATAATAGCTACTCTTAACAGCTGGGGAAGGGTTAATAAGATATGTCGATAAATTGTTTTATTATTATAGAGGAGTATCTGAATGTATTCTCTCTAAAAGAAAAAAAAAAGTTTATCCAGTCTGAGAGTTAATTGTAAAAGGATTAAAAGTTTAAATGCCTTTCATTTTATAATTTTTTTTTCATTTAATCTTGTATGGCGCCTGGATAAAATGCTCAAAATTTAAAATATTCCTAATGTGACTCCAGGCAAGCAAACATACCCCCTAATTTATTTCTAGAATAAAGGCTATATTCAGGTATTTAGATGTACGAACTAGCATCACTATGTATATTTGTTAGGTTCTGACAAATGCCCAAATAGCATTAAAATCAACCATTCATCACATATGAATTTATGCAAAAACCTACTGTGTTTGTGGCCAAGATTTTTTTTTTTACACACAGGGATTTTACTTGAAAAAAAAAAAAAAGTTTATTAAAAAAAAAAGCTTAAAGCAAAGAAGTTTTCTTTACTGGTAAACACAACCCTTATATGAACAGAAGTATTTGCAACTGGGATTGTCGCCAAACGACTAAATATCAACAAATGTTGCCCAAGGGTATACTCTGTGACACTCTCTCCCCCTGTTGACATATAATATTAAGGCAAGTAGCCCCCTGTCTAAAACAGAAGCTTCACATAAGAATATGCACAGTGTCCGCCTGTGTCCCCTTAGGTTTGATGCTGAAAAGCAGTCATTTAACCCTTCAGCTGCCACAAAGGACTGCAATACATCCTGTAGCCTTGTGGTTCATCTTTTTGTCAACTAATGGGTTAAGATCATAATACATTACTGTCTTTAGTAACAGCAGCAGAAGAGAAAGCAACATTGTATAATAACAAATGACCTGGCCATGCTAATAAGAAGAAATTAGAAACGTATTGCATATTATATATGGTTCTCTAATTAAAGGGACATGAAAGTCAAAATTCAACTTTCATGTTTCAGACAGAGCATACAATTTTACTTTTCTATTTATTTCAAATATCCATTTCTATTTATTTCAAATATCCAATTTAATTGGTTCTCTTGGTATCCTTTGTTAAAAAGCATATCTAGGTAGGCTCAGGAGCAGCAATGCACTACTGGCATCTATCTGTTGATTGGTGCCTACACACATTTGCTTGTTGTCAGTGGCTCACCAGATGTGTTCAGCTAGCTCCCAGTAGTGAACGGCTGCTGCTGCTCTGGAGCTGATTTTAACTATGTGTTTAACCTCCTTGCACAGATTAAATACATTTATATACAAACAACAACAACCAAAGCTTTCTCTTTGTACATCTTTATGTCACTTAATGCCCCTTTAAGTAAATTCCAGGGAGTGTGCTTCCCCCCCCCTCAAAAAAGGGCATTAATTTGTACATTTCAAGTCTATCTTTTTTTTTTGCAGTTAGATTGCTTCAATATGATTAGCATACTTACATACGTTTAATTGCTAAAGTATTATATTAATAATAAAAACCCAATAAAATACAATAAATAGATACACAGTTCGCTTTGAATGTTGGAGATTTGTATAAATACTACTGTTCTCCTACAAGGGATTCAGTTAATATTCCGAATGATTTTTTGCCTTTGTAAAATGCTGGCAATTACCTAGAATGCTAATTTAGTGTGTGGTGTATTGTCAGAAATGAAAAATGACTGATTTACTCTATATCAGGTGTATGCTGATTGGGATCAGCTAAAAGATGTTAAGTTGCTGACCAGTAGGTCAGAAAAGTGTTGTACAATTGCTGCTTCTTTGCAACCAAGAGTAAAAAAATATGTTATTAAAGGGATATAAAGTTCAACATTGCTATTTAACTTTTAAATAGAAACATTTTTGCAATATACTTCCATTACTTCTAGTAAAGGTCATTGCTTTTTATCAGTGGCATACATACATATGCTGGGAGTACCCCATGCACCAGCATTCAAACACAACACATTCTCAGACAGTCAGGAGTGGCTTGTATGGCACAAATTAAAGGACCATTAAATACACAATAACTGCATAATAAACAAGTGCAAAATAAAAAGACAATGAATAGCAGTTATTCTGAATTTTAAATGAGCAGTAGATTTTTTTTCTGACAAAGATCAAAATGTATTTTAATTTTCCAGCCTCCAGTATCATGTGACAGCCATCAGCCAATCACAGACTCATATGTTTACACTGTGAACTCTTGCACATGCTCGGTAGTAGCTGGTGCCTCATAAAGTGTGCATATAAAACAAAACTGTGCACAATTTGATAATGGAAATAAAGTGGAAAGGCTTATTATCAGTTTTCTTTGTTCTCTTGGTATCGTTTGTTGAAACACAGGAATGTATGCTTAGTAGCTGGCCCATTTCTGGAGCACTTATATGGCAGCAGTTTTGCAAGAATGAATTCCATATGCAAGAGCACTAGATGGCAGCACTATTTCCTGCCACGTAGCGCTCCAGATGCCTACCTAGGTATCTCTTCAACACAGAATATCATGGGAACAAAGCAAATTTGATAATAGAAGTAAATTGGAAACTTTATTAAAATGGTCTGTTCTGTCTCAATCACAAAAGAACATTTTTGGGTTTTGTATCCCTTTAAAAGTAGGTGCTTTACCTAAATCATGAAAATTGTATTTTGACTTTAGTTTCACAGGCACAATACACACCACTGCCAGCTCTCTGATTAGGCATGGTGTTTGAATCCTGCTCCTCT
>CAJPDP010223104.1:0-22614 GCA_905336975.1 Bombina variegata variegata | reverse complement strand
TTGTTCACCAAGAATGGGCCGGCATCTAAACTTACATTCTTGAATTTCAAATAAAGATTCCAAGAGAATGAAGAAAAATTGATAATAGGAGTAAATTAGAAAGTTGCTTAAAATTTCATACTCTATCTGAATCAAAAAAGAAAAAATTTGGGTTCAGTGTCCCTTTAAGCTCTACATAAAAAATAAGTTTTCCTATCTTCATCACAACTGATGAATTAAATTCCATCTAAAATATTGCTAACATTCTTGATCTGTTTCTACAAAGGCAATATTTACCATCACTTTAAAGGCCTGATATTCAAAACCTTGCCGCTCAGGAGAGATATTCTAAGAAGTCTTGTCAGTATGGCGAGACCCTTACAAAAAAGAAATAGAAACACAATTATTTTCTTGAGAAATGTTAATGTTGTTATGTGTTCTTTATTTGAAACAGAGACTCCGTCATTACAATACAAGGTCTAAAAAAATCCCAAAGATTGTGTGTGAGTTCTCTCCATGCCTGCAAGGTTTTGAATATCAGGCCCTGTGCTAGGACACAAAGTGAAAGAGGCTGGGAAAGGAGGAAAAGCAGACACTCCCCCCTCCCCTGTATATGAAAAACCCTTTACATAAACAAGAGCAAGCTGGAGTTTGTAGACATCGGTATACATATAGAACTTCGGGGCTTGGTTAGGAGTCTAAAATCAGAACAATGTTATTTAAAAATAAGCAAAGCTATACATTTGTACAAAAACACCACCAGATAAGCTGTATAAATGGATCATCCACAAAACATTTATGCAAAGAAAAATCTAGTGTACAATGTCCCTTTAAGGACTAATTGCTCACTATCCAATAAAACCTTCCACTGTTTTAGTGCACTGCGAACTGAGTCACAAGCATAAAACACGTTTTCTTTTTTCCCAAGCTGTTTAAAAAAAAAAAAAAAACCCACTAATAGCTTTTAAAATACAATCTATCATCTTCAAGACAGAAAACTATTTAGTTAAAAAGGTTATGCTACTGGCTGTAATTATTTTTTGCTGCATAGCAAGCAGAGCAATATAGCGCACGTCTATGTAAAATTTTGAGGGTTTTCACCAAAATGTGTAACTAGCTGGGATTAAAATCCCTCAGATCAGGTTGCCCCCGGGCCTCTTAAAATGTACAAGCTACCAGGAACTCTGCCTTTATATTTTGGCTTCTGCTACTGTATTACAGGAGCACGTCTGTCTGCCTGTAGCTGCTTTTCCATTGGGAGTCTTAAAACAGCGCCTCCCTGCGCTCCTACTTGATGCCACTAGGTGGTGCTCGAGAGAGCCTGCCAGCTGATCTCCCTGTCACCAGCAGACCTGTTGCATTTGCAATCTGTAGCTTGACTGTTGCACAGAGTGCACTTCCAGCTGTATCCAGGAGCCCTCACTTCCCCTACTGCGGATTATCAATAGAGCACTCACTGATCACAATGATGCCCTCTGCTCGCAACCAGCCCCTGCAAGATCACAAGAGTTCATGAAGATCTGTGCTCTGTAATATCTTCTTGTCAATTATAAATAAGGAGAGTTCACTTCCATATAGATAACCAGATTTATATGTGGATTAGGCGTGGGGGTATAATTTGCGGAAGGTGAGTGATATTTTATAAAAAAAATTCTAGATAACGATTTGCAAATATATTTAAAAAAGATAACATTGTACATCTACTGTTGACAAATTTAATTAAAATATTTATGCAAAGAAAATATTATTTTCAATTTTAATTTACTTATACTTAAATAGCAGCAATTGTATTTTTTCCTATCCACGTTAGTTAAATTGCAGTTTGTATGAGCTGCTAAAGTTCATGCTATGCAGAAGGTTAACTCATTAACTTTCAGTATTTTATTCTGTACTGTACAGCTGTTAAAATGAAGTTTGGATTGCGACCATAATAAAGATAGGTTTATTCTCTTTGCCATAGTACTATAGGTCACTGGGTATTCTGAAGATACCATTTTTTTTTCATTTTTCAAAGCTGAAGTGTTTAAGATCCGCAAAATAAATTAATCCAATTCAATTAATAAGTAGCATAAACTGGTAATGAAATCAGTGCTTCACGTTTTATAGGATCATATACATTGACCTTTGCCATATAATAATGTCCCAAAATTCTGACCTCTCTATATGTGAAATTAAACATACTGGTTTACTGTCTGTCTATCTAGTTATCATCTAGCTATCATCTGTCTGTCTGTCTGTCTCTTATCTAATGAGAGCTTACAGTCTAAATAACCAGAAACTGAAAAAATAGCATTGGTATTTTTTAGTTTTGTTTTGGGACAGTGTTGCAGAATTATCTGGAAAGGAAGGGTTAATTATCATACTATAAGTATTTACACAGAATCACTGTAATCATGATTCATGAAGAAATAAACTACAGTAGTTGGATATAGTGTTTTCACATGACAGTTAAGGGGTTAAGAAGTTGCCAGTGCCACCATTAGATATAAGCTTGCATGGTGTAAAACTGATGACTAGGGCCAGTGAAACATAAAAGCCAGGAGTTATGTGAGGGTAATGACAGGTGCATGTAGCTGATGTGTTTTGAAAGGAAGCATACTCATTCCTAACATTCTGGCAATAAAAGCTTTACCTTGTGATATGGGGTTGCGCTACTCGCTTGCAACGTGCACATAGTTTAAGAGAAACTACATTGTGATGAGTTTTATCTGATTTCTGGTACTATTTCCTGAGCCAGCTCCACCTGGAAAACTCACAGGGCTAAAGGCAGCTATAATTGTACTAGTTTGGGTCTCACGCAACTGTACAAAATGAGTGAGAGATGCAATATGTTTTGCATTGTTTTATCTGAAACCATTTATGTCAATGCAGACTTTTTCTTTTTTAGTGGAAGTGACTTCCTATAGTGACTATAAACCAGACCTGTTGAAATGTGTACTAAAATACAGATAAGAATAGCTATTGAGTGAAAGTGTTAATTGTATATTGCCATGACTCCATTGATCATTTTAAACTTGTAAAAGGGATAGGAAAGTGAAAATTAAACTTGCATGATTCTGATAGAGCATATTATTTTAAGACACTTTTAAATTCACTTCTTTTTTCAAATGTGCTTTGTTCCCTTGGTATCCCTTTATAAAAAAAAAAAAAAAAAAAAAAAGAATACACACACTAGTGGGAGGAGACTGCTGATTGGTGCCTGTACACATTTGTCTCTTGTGATTGGTAGATGTGTTCTGGTAGTTGCCAGTAGTGCAATGCTGTTCCTTCAGCAAATGATAACAAGATAATGATGCAAATTTGATAATAGAAGTAAAATGTAAAGTTGTTTATATTTGTATGTTCTATCCAAATCATGAAAGAAAATGTTGGGATTTCCTGTCCCTTTAAATATGTGTTGCATATATTTATTATTATTTTTGAATGCACTGAGAATTTTAATTGTATTGTTTAAATTAATTTAAATGCAGCATATTAGATATGAGTTGTGCTTTTAAAATTTAGAAACTATGTGTGAAAAAGGTGTGTTTACTGACACTAAAAAAAGATGCAGGGCTAGGAGAAGCTTAGCAGGCAGGAAATAACTCATATATGCTCATGTTACATAATAAACAACATTGGTGTTTACTGTGATACATTTGCAGCTAAAATAATGTGGAAGTGTAAGATGCAAAAAAAAAAAAAAAGCTGCTATTCTGTGGGTATACATGCTGTTCCTTCACATGCTGTAGCTGGACATAGAGTTGCCAGGTGTTCTAATTTAACAGGGCAGTCCAATATTTCAATGGGTTGGCCAGAAAAATAAATTTAAAACATTGGGACGATGTAGAGTTATATGGCCAGCAGGGGGATACAGGGCTGTGGAGCTTTTCTGAGGCTTGTTGTGGGCATATAGTTGACAGGGGCTTTATGACTATATGTCTTAGACCTGAAGTGGACATGTGGCTGGCATTAGATGCAGGCCATTGGTTTTGACATAAGGTCTGATTCACAACCTCACCTACCAATCTCCCTTAATTACCCACTAATCAGCCAGTATTTAACAAGGTTAAAATACCTATACAATGGCTTATTATGTAAAATAATAAAATGTATTTTATATTCATTATTTTGTCTGTGTTTCTTCTAATTAACCTCATTATGTTCTGTTTTTTTTCCACTCAGCCCAGTGAAGCCTTATTCTGTACACTTTAGGTTTACATGACCCTGCTATATGCTGCCTGCACAGTGATTGTTTAGATTAGGGCAGAAGCTCCTTTACATATGACTTATTATTTTCCACAGCAAAGGAGATCAGATAAACAGCCAAAACCCCTTAAGGGCTTCATATTACTGTACAGCTCTGAATCAGAAAGCCATTCATGTTTAACTATTAAATTGACAGTTTTTAATCCTTTTAAAACATTTGTTTTGCATGAACTTTTTTTTTGTAATGCAGTGTTTAATTATTAAAATATACTATGCATAAACAGTACAAACACTGTAGTGTCCCTTTAATTGAATGGCAACCAACCTTACTCTCACTCACTACAGTAGTTTTGTGTGACACAATCAGTTTTGTTCTAATATTTGTTACAAAAATTAAGTTATAGCCAAATTAGTTTGGGATTTATTTATAATACCCAACAAAATTATTTTCTAGTGATATCATAAAACAGAAAATGAAAAGAATGTAACTATTTATCAAATGGTATCACTGCAGTGTAGAGATAAACTGAGTTTGTGTAATCTGTGCTCAACTGACTATCCAAAATATAAATGAGTGCAGACATACTTTATATTACTGCACTCCGCAAGTTTCAGAGCAGGTGTGGGGAACATTCATCTGTTTTAAGACTCTAGATCAAAATGATTTGTTAGAAAATGACACCATTATTTTTTTCTGTACTATTTATTTGGACTATTTTAACATGCTTCTCTTAATTTAAGTGGCCTTGCTTCTCAGAAGAAGTTCTCCTGTGGGTAATGATTAGTGGGTTTGATAACAATTTGACGAGTTGTTTTACTTAATGAATAGTGACCGCTAAGCTCATATGTTTTCATTTCATTTGTCTAGACTGTTCACAGTTATCTTTCTTTTTTTTTTAATTTTTAGCTGTAGACTGCTAGGTCTTAGAACCTGATGACCATTTTCCATATAGCTGAGATATAAATAAAGGAAAATACTGCATTTTATGGTTTAAGAGAAGAATGTTAATTTTTTTTACTGAATTATAGTTTGCGACATTTAATAGCTCAACTTTGGCAGATTTTTTCATTTTTCTTTTTTTTTAACTTTTTTTTTTTTTTTTTAAACAATCCCTCACTATATGATTAAATTGACTGGTGGTCATATTAGCCAATTCTGAAGTTTAATCGTTTTATCATTAAATTAATGATAACCTAAGTAATATAAATACATTCACAAAAGAAACCTAGAGAATTAAGCTATTCAACATTGTGACCAAGAAGGTAAAATCACTAACTTGTGTGTGTTGCTGGCAGCCTAAGGAGCTAAGTAAAGGTCACATCTCTATGTGTGTTACTGGCAGCCAAAGGAAGTAACTGACTGATCTGTGTGTGT
This sequence comes from Bombina variegata variegata, assembly GCA_905336975.1. Classification (NCBI taxonomy): domain Eukaryota; kingdom Metazoa; phylum Chordata; class Amphibia; order Anura; family Bombinatoridae; genus Bombina; species Bombina variegata. Next base: position 17,072 of record CAJPDP010223104.1, on the reverse strand, counting down.
TACTGTCTACCAAGTGAGTTACACTAACAACCTTATACTTGTTGCTTGTAGAGTAGGATTGAATCACTACTCTGTGTGTTACTGGAAGCAAAGTTGGGTCCAATAAGTTATCTGTATGTTATCGAAAGTCAAGAAGGGTAAATCACTGTTCTCTGTGTGTTACTAGCAGTCAGTGTTTTTTATTACTACTCTGTATTTGTTACAGGTACCTATGTACTGATATCACTGTGTGCGTGTAAAAAACATATATATGGCAAAGAAAGGGGAGCCTTGGGAAGGATTTTACTTACTTTGGCACTAGGCACTGCCCCCTTATACATACATATTACGATAGAGGGGACCTGGATGTGTGCTCACTAACCCTCGCCTTCCTCTTTTTCTCAAAGGATTGAGATTGAGCCTAAGGATGTGATTTTGGAGAGGGACCATTAAATGTACCCAGAGGCTAAAGCGTCAGTGTTTTTGGCATTTTGTCAGCATTCCTGGTATAGGTGCATATTATTTTGCTCAATGTTTGGTTTGACAGTGGATGAATCAGCAGGAATTATATCACAGAGGCAGCGCAATTTAAAAAAATTAAGCCAGACTCGTTATTTATAATATTGTGAATATCACATTTTAATATACAGTGAACAGCTTGGCAGAATACCCACACATATTGTATCTGCCCTCAGAACTGGAAAACAAACTTCGTGTTTCTGCACTTTAATCAGAGTAGACAGGTAGAATTCAGTCAGGTCACAAGTTGTTAATAAAGGTTTAACTTTACCAGCTGCAGGCGGCAAAGTCTCTTAAGGCAACTGCAGTGAAAACAAACCCACACATCTCTTAGAACCTCAACAGCCGCATCATTTGGAGTAGGTTCCCTGAGTAAGTGGTCCTACTCATCAGTCCCACCAGGTGAGAAACAAATTGTTATTTCCAGTTGCTTCATGAAGAAAGTCTCTGGGATCAATTGTACCTTAAGGTCATGAGCCCAGATGTGATCTTCTAATACAGACAACTTAGACTAGTAGATGGTACAGGGACTTCAGGCAATTGATCTTAGATTTAGAAAGTCCTTCGGCAAAACTGGTCTCTAGTTAGGTGAAAGCTGTAACCACCAAAGGTCAGTCTGAGCCAATAATAAGGACACATCCAGCTTTGTAGAGAGTCCTCCATCTAGAATTTAGGGATATTCAACCCAAAATTATTCTTTCATGATTGAGATAGAGCATGTGATTTTATACAACTTTCTAATTTACTTCTATTATCAATTTTTCTTAGTTTTCTTGGTATCTTTTGTTGAAAGCAGGGATGTATGCTTCGGAGCTGGCCTATTTCTGGAGCACAATAACGCAACAGTTTTCCAAGAAAGTTATCCATTTTCATGAGCAGTAGATGGCAGCACTATTTCCTGCCATGTAGTGCTTCAGATGCCTACCTTTGTATCTCTTCAACACAGAATATTATGGAAATGAAGCAAATTTGATAATAGAAGTAAATTAGAAACTTTTTTTTAAAAATAGTATGCTCTGTCTGAATCACAAAAGAACATTTTTGGGTTTCATATCCCTTTAATTTAGAATCAAAGAATAATTGGACTGGATAACCAGCAGATTGTGCCACACCCTAGCACATGGCGCCCTCCACAGGCTGCAATGCTAATACCATGTACAAATTCTGAAAGACACAGCCAAGTGCTCTCAAGATCTGACAGTAAGTCAAGGATGATTCATTTGATTTCTCTCTCATCAGTCAGTTGTATTATGTGGCATAATAAATAGGCAAATGCACAGTTTCTTCTGTTTTAAAAGCAAACAAACAACATGTTCCCTGAGAATGTATTGGCATGTTTTCCTAGTACTGTACGTTTATTATTCCATCACACAGTTGTGTTGCCTCATTAAATACATACAGAGGCTAGAGTTTATGAAGATGTCCAAACTTGTGTTTAACCAAACTTCTCTCAGCGTTTCATCAAGCATTGCAAATATGAAAAGGCCTATTTAGTTTGCTCATTATAAGAAGACCTTGAGGTGTAGGGTCTGTGTTGTCATTTGGACATGTTTTTATGAGTTTAGTTCTTGTTGACCACTCTGTGGTTATTTTATTTTTGTTATAGGTACTTGAGCTAACATTGTGTTTATTTTGACACCTTACTTATAGAAGAGAGCATTAGCCCTGGTTTTTAATCTAGTTTACATTACGTATCATATGTCCTTTCTCTCTGTGGTACCTAAAAAGCAGGATCGAGGACGAACAATAATTTAAAACCTGCAAAAAGCAAGTTAGAAGGAAAAAAAGGAAAGTAAGTACTATAGGTATAATACAAAGTCTCTAAATCAGGACTGATAAACAAGCAGGCAGCTCTTTTTATCCTTATATGGGGGTAACACAACTATCCTAAAACAAAACAAGAAGGTGCCACATTGTGTATAAAAGATATACTCAGGGAAATCCCATTCATATTCAGTATAATCACAAGATTAGGAGCACTCTCTAGTGCTGATATAAGCAGGCTATTTGCAGTGGCTGGCTCACTGGTACTATGGTAGTAGAGGCCACTTGAAAACTTCAATCACGTTGACAGGAACATCCCACACAGGAGCGCGGGGGGGAGGGAACCGTTACTCCAAACAGGTATTCCGTAACTCTTGCGGAAAAACTAATCAGAACACATCCTGCCTGGCAAGGATCTTATAATGTGCGATTGCAGAGTGCAAGTTTGTTGCTAACCATATATCATAAATAAATGGAGCTAAGAGTACTTGTTGTATACATTCAGTATTAACTGATGTCAAATATGTTGTTGATGACACTAAATATTTCCCATTTGTCTGCCAGATTAAAGAGAACTCAAGCAACAAGATGGCCGTGATGCGGCTGCCACTGTGGATGGTAATCTCACTGGTTATACAATGCACAAGTTGTCAGGTAAGTAAAATCTTTAGTGAAACATATATGAGTGACTAAGAGCTATTAGTATTATTTTATAAGGAAAGAAGAGTTAAACATTGTGGAGTTTTATAGCCTTTGCAATGAAATGATTGGTAAAAAATAAATCTAGCTTTTATAGAGCCATCTAATAGCTGCTGTGATTTTTTTTTTTGCGGATAAAGCATTAGACTTTCTCCTAAAATGAGCTGACTGTGCTGTGTAAATCAGGATTATTTTTCTACCCTCCCATAACACTGAGACCTTTAAAATCTAATTTACAGGAGCCAATACACACAGCTTCTTGCTATATATTTGTATGGCAAATTCATTGCTGATTTACAGAATGGAATAAATTATGAAACCACTGTTATATCAGGAGTCTGCAGTGATAAATACTAATCTAATGCTTATCTATTAGATTAGTATTCTAGAAAATTTATAGTAGCCAATACTCACAGCTCCTTGCTATATATTTGTCTGCAGTGATAAATACTAATCCAATGCTTACCTATTAGTTTTCCTAGTAGTAAAATATTCATATAAATAATGTGAAATATTTATTCTGACTAGTGTTATTCTATAGTCTCTGTCTACTAAGGTGACAGTAGGCATGGGCATATGTTTTAATTACATTGAATATGTGAACAAATTGTCCCCTAGCCTTGTTTTGCCCATATAAATGTTTTTATAGAATGAATATATCTTAAATCATCCCTTAACCTTTTGGGTGCTAAGCACTTTCCCACCTGGGTGCTAAGCTGATTTAAGTTTTTTTTGAAATTTTTTTTTTTTTTTTTATTTNNCCCAAGACTTATACCCTTGGAAAGGTTAGGCGATTATCTTTCCAACGGTGGGTCTGTAGCTGCTTAGATGCCTTAGATACAGGCTTCTGAGCAGTATGCCCCCTTTCCCTAAACTTTGTATTGTAAATTGTTAATAAAGTTGCACGGTGACGTCATCACGTCATTGCGCGTGACATCACTGTGCAAAACGTGAAGCCCCGGCAATGCCTGTCACAATGCAGGCCTGATCACTGGGGTAGGAGCGGGTGAAAGCTCCCAGATCTCCCTCAAGGTGGGAGAGTGCTAGCGACGGCTCTGAGCCGTCGTTAGCACCAGAGTGGGAAACTCTGTGACGGCTCAGAGCCGTTGTTACAACTCAAGGGGTTAAATCAAATTTTACATTCCATTGTTGCAATTGTTTTAACGTAAAGGGACATTATAGTGCAAAACTTGCATGCACTAATTTGTTAGAGCATGTCATTTTAACACTAGTGACCCTTCAAAGGGGTTAAACACGTTTATTAGAGTACTGCCCAGGATCCGCAGAGAACTGCTGGTCTTGAGTGGATTTTAAGCAGTGGCATGACCCAACAGCGAAATTGCCACTGCTAATTGGATCATCAGCTAGGAGTTTAAAAACACAGATTTGCAGGGTAGGTAGAGCTAAAATTACATGGTCTAACAAATTATAGTATTTCATTTTTGCACACTAATGTTCTTTTAAAAGGACATTAAAGGGACAGGAGCCCTAAACTGTTCATGATTTGTATAGAACATACAATTTTAAACAACTTTCCAATTTACTTCTATTATCAAATTTGCTTCATTCTCTTGGTATCTTTTGCTGAAGGAACAGCATTGCAGCTGTTACTGGCAGTTAGATGATTTATCTAGTTAGCCAATCACAAGAGACAAATGTGTGCAGGCACCAATCAGCAGCTAGCTTCCACTAGTGTATGGTATGCGCATATTCTTTATCAAAAAGTGATACCAAGAGAACAAAGCACATTTGAAAATAGAAGTGAATTTAAAAGTGTCTTAAAATGACATGCTTTATCTGAATCATGCAAGTTTAATTTTTATACATAAGCAAGAGATATATAATGTCCCTTCAAATCAATTTTCACTGTAATATCTATTAGAATCAACATTCAAAAAGTACATGTAATTTGTCACTATGATTCTCATTGGGTTCTGTTGAATTCTCTGTATGGAATGTTTGACTGTTGAGTCTCAGTAACATACTTAGACCACGTATATCGAAATCAGCATTTGAAGGTTACATTCTCTACTTTAAAGTGACCGTAAACACAGTCACTTATAAAGGGTATTAGATAAATTATATAATTAGCACCTAACAAAAAGCAAAGTCCTGTGAAACAAATCACAGCATCATAAACAGACTTATTTAATGCAGCCAGCCTCCCTGGTATCTAAGCCTGTACTAGAGTAATTGGGAGCTGGTTGGTATGGCCTGTTCTAAGCTGTACCGCCATAGCTGTGTATTGTAGAGCGTACACATTGTACTGCTGTGCAGTAAAGGGCAGTTCATCTGACATCTTTCTGCTCTGACTCGGGGTGATACTATATAGATGTAATTTGAATGTGCGGCACAGCTCAGGATACTCTTTATTCTGTTAGAATTTACTATCACTTTAATTCTGTGTAAGTCTATCAGAATCAATAAAATTAGTCAAATTTAGCATGCAAAGGGTGATTCCGATAGTCTTACATTACAAGTCACATGAAACAAGAAAATCTTAAAGTGCTTGCCGAGCATTTAATATTTCAAATAAAAATTGCAATCTATATACTTACCCTTTCATGCAGGGGTTTGACAAAGTTTAATTAAACACAATATTTTTGTTATTTAAATATGTGTAGTATATTTCTTAAATAAGTGGCCAGATGTCAAGTTTAGAAGCCGTGGCTCAATGATTCCTGGGATTTGTCAAGTTTCAATGTCACATTCTCACATTTTTATTCTCAAACTGTTAGTTACCAACAGAATGATGTAAAGACATAGGACCTGATTCTCTAAAGCTCTGTGATCTGGTGAGATCCTCTTTAGTATAACGCTTGTTCACTTATATGCTTCATGAGGAGAGACACTTATTTTACAGGATAATGCTCAGTAAAATAAGCTGATAATATCGCTCTATGCCTATAAGTTACTGATAATTGGGTTAATAGTATTTAGCAGACATATATAAAAAGAAAATATGTTAAAATGAATATTCGTTTCTACAATAAATGTTTCAACACTTTTAGTGGGATTGAGGCTTTAGTATGGGCTCTCTTGTTTTGACGCTTTAAGTCTTTTTCCGTCTCCAGGATTGTTGACTGTCTGAGTTCAAGCTTGCCCATGTGACATCATTTGCTTTGAGTGCTGTATAACTTCGGCCTATTTTCTGGTTGGTTAGAGAGCTGATCTCAGTGGATAACCTGCCTGCAGTATTGCTCAGAACAGAAGCCAGATATGATGTCATAAATTGAAATTGCAGGCTGCATGAAACTGAAGAGTGCATATAGAGCTAAGGCAAAATACAGTGATAAAATGTACTTAGTGCAGCTGAAATCTGTGAATTTTACTTCTGCACCTGCTCACTGCCATATCTTCTCCATTCATGTTTAACCTCTTCATTGCAGAATACGTATAAGATATGGAGCGTTGTTAACAGATGTTAGGAATTAAACACATCTTACGTTAGTATAAAATTGTGCTTAGCCCCAGGGTCACTAAAGAGGCCACAAAGCAAAATCTGTATCTAGGTTTTCAAAATTCTGCACATTCCTAAACCATCTTTTTGCAGCACTTGCAGGTTACCAAATTAGATTTTTGGCTTTTCTTGGGAGCGTGGGACAAAGTACACACGTTACACAAAAAAAATAATATAAGATTTATATTCTTTCATTTCATATTCTACATTTACAGTTTACACACATCTACAGTTTATATACAGAGGTTGTTAGATACAAACTGTAGTAGATCATTAGTTGATAAAGATAAATCTATCCAAACAAAAGCAGATGTCTTTCTTTAATGAATTCTCACAGGTTTATTTGACTGTATGTGTAGCTGAAAGCCAAGCAAGCCCACAGGATATCATTTATACAGATGTGTCTCGACCATTAAAGGGGTATCCAAGTCTAACTGTAACTCTACACAAAATGTTTAGTTATACTTTTATTTTAATTTGATCTGATTATCCATAATTTAACTCTGACAGCTGTATTTTTCAACTGCCCCTGTGAATTTTTCAAGATTTTGTTGACTACTCCTGCAAAATGCTACACAATGATTATCTGATTAATCAGTGTAATTTCAAGAGTTATGTCCCTGGGTTGCAAAACAGTGCAGGTTTTATTTTTAAAATGTTTTAAACAAGCATTTTGTTAGTTAATCTTTTGCAATTCAGGGTTTATTTGCAAGTATCTTTAATACCTTTATTGTTCCCTTTAATAAATATCATACTTTTATTAGTTTTACCACTAGAGGGAACACAGACAAATGTTTTATTCATAAACACCAGCCTGCTGTAACTTTGTGTCTTTAGTGTGAGGGCAGCAGGATCTCATATTATCATTGATACATGACAAAAAGGAACAGGTTTTTCCCCCATAAAAAGTAAAAGAAAAAACTGTAATTTGAAACATGCTGACTACTGGTGCACGAGCCCTTACAGGATATGTGCATATGCCACTGGAAAACTATAATACCTTTTATTAGAAGCATTTTAGCTAAAGGAGTTATATTGCAAAAATGCTTCTATTTCAAACTGAAATGCACCTGTGCAAAAAATAAAGGGACATGTGAGTGAAAAATCAAACATCCATGATTCAAATAGAGTACAATTTAACAAGGAAACTAACAAAAAACTTTCCAATTTATTTCTAATATTGTTAAGATTTAGCTCAGGAGTGTGCATGTGTTTTTAAAGGGACATAAAACATGTTTCTGATAGAGCTTACAATTTTAAACAACTTTCCTTCTATTATCAAATTGTCTTTGTTTTGTTGTTATCCTTTGTTGAAAGCAGGGATGTAAGTTCAGACGTTTGCACTATATGGCAGCAGTTTTGCAACAATGTTATACATTAGCAAGAGCACAAGATGGCAGCACTATTTCCTGTCATGTAGTGCTTCAGGCATGTGCACGCTACCTACCTATATATCTCTCCAACAAAGAATAACATGATAACAAAGCAAATATGTTAATAGAAGTGAATTGGAAACTTTTTAAAAAATTGTATTCTCTATCTGAATAATGAAAGAAAAAAATTGGGTCTCATATCCCTTTAAGTATATGTATAATATTGTTACATACACATAAATTGCACCTACTTTAACATGTCATTGGGAACTAATAAGGTGAAACCAAATTTCCCTTTAAACTAAATAGAACACCCATCAACTTTCATACTTCTTTTATTAATAAACGACTGCATGATAAAAAAAAAGCAAACCTTGTTAATTTGAGCTCTGTGAAGAGTGCATTGTTTTAGTATGAATCAGTCACACCCCGTAGTAAATATTTATTATTTATGTATTTGTTATTAATGGTGGAAGCTTACAGTGTAACATAAATTATCCTGAAGTTCTTCCCATCTGCTGAACATCATCCACCACTTGTCTTTGGCTATAGGGATAGTAAACATTTGCTCGTTTTACAAGATCTCCTTCCTGAACAAACCCTTATAATAGTGCTGTAAAAGCTGGATGCTGGTTGCTAGTATTTTTAAAACCTATAAAAGAAGTTGTTAAACTAACAAAAACAACAGCCATGTAACATCTAATTCCTTTACCAAATCACAGCTGTAATCCACCTGTCTCTGTCACCCTAAAAGGATTTTCTAATGCAGAAATTATTTGTAATAATTTGTTAGGAGCAAAGGAGAAAACACATATGTAAAGACCTGCTCAGGAGCTGCACTCATTGTTGATCCAAAGCAGGAAACCACAGGGGGTTACGGTCAAAATTTTAATGCACATAGATGAATTACATCTTTGAGTAGAAACATATTTGCAATATAAATGTATTGGCAAAAATGCTTCTAGTAAAACGTATCACTGTTTTAGTGTTAGCATTTTTCTGTGCTTGTGAAGCTAGATATGCTCAGTGCACTAGCATTTTAAATACTAAGGCTGCTTAGAGCGCCAGTGGGGCTTGTATCATGTCAGTAATTAACAAACTACTAGATGATACTAGCACTTTAGGCTCTCCAAGCAAGTTCTGTGTTTTAAATGGTGGTGCAGGGAACATACTTAAATACACTTTTGAAACAGGTATAACTTTTACTAAAAGCTTTTTTTGCTAATATGTGTAAAAATGCTTCTACTCAAAACTGAAATGCATCCATGTGCATTCCCGTTTCATCTGGAATGTTCCTTTTAACCCTTTTGAAGGGATTAAAACCACACCGCTAACTCCCTTCAAAGTACATTGTTTTGCAGTTAGGTACATATATGTAGCAGATTTAGCCTTACAAAGTCTCGGTTGAATTTTAAGTTATGAAGAGAAGAAAAGCCTCAGTTTCCAGAGCTAAATTACATTAAAAGGGGGCATAACAAAATTATGAAAATATGTTTCAAAGTTGTTTCACTATGCATAACTAAATATTATATATAAAAATCTCATGGTGTTTACCTGTAACTTTAAGGGCTGATGCTGAATAAAATGTTTCCTCTCACAACAGTAGTGGAAATATCTTTCTGTATAAACTTATCATATAATGGAAATCTTCAAAAGAATAACAAAACACTGATATGGGATTTTAAACTAACATTATATCTAATGTTTTTATGCTAAAATGTGTAGAGCAAAGCTCATACACAACAGGAGAAATATACTGAATATTAGAAAGACGTCTAAGGCTTCTTTTCAGCAAGACATATCTCTATTCATTAATGGCTGCTAGTTTTATCTTTGTTGTTGCTCGAAATGAATCTTTTTTGCTGACCCCTTTGTTTAGTAAATCTAGGACAACCACTTATATATACAAACAACTATCAGAACACTGGTTCTCAAACCTGTGTCATTGGACCTCCCTAACAAGCCAGATTTTGAGGATATCTGAACTAGAGCACAGGTGAAATAATCAACCTGGTTATTTTACCTGCTCTGGCCTGTTGGGGAGGCCTGAGGACAGGTTTGAAAACCAGTGATCTAGAGAAACATATTATCCCTTGTTCTGCATTATCCTGTGGTGCTGATTAATGAAGAATGGACAAAATTCACTACAACTTGTTCCTGGAACTAATATCTTGCTGGAAAAAAAATGCTGCAACAGTGCAACTCAAAAATTGTGTGACTTATAAAGATTGGTCAACATTGCCACGATTTGCAAGATCAGCTCCATTACAATCAATGGAATTACATTTATCTTGTAACCATTCATTTCTCAGCACAAATATAAGTTAGACTGTGAATGAATGGCCCTGCAAACTGAGGCACTTAGGAGGAGGGACCCCTTGACCTAGTGGGAGGAGAAAGGCTGGTATTGAGGTGGGTCTAGGTGAAGGAAGTAGGGAACGTTACAGCGTTTTGGCACCATTAGGAAACGTATTAGGAGCGGAACACTGGGAGCATAGTTAGGGCTCTCTTTTCCAGCTACTCCGGTCTTGGTTTTCCTTGGGCTGATTCCCTCATGGATCTTGAGGAGATGTTAGGCAGGCTGCGGTTGGTGGCCAGGGAGAAGGGCCCGGACTGGATGTGGGAGCAACTTGTTGAGATCCTGGGTGGAGCAGTGGGTACACGTGGAGAGGAACAGCAAGCCAGACCTACGCGGAGCTCCCGTCCTCCGGAATGACTCAGTCCAGAGCAGCACACGACGGGGGCCGTCATAGGGGTAGTCCAAGCAGAGTCAGGAGGGATACGGGGAGGAGAACATCGGCCACGGCAGTGAGATCTGAGAAGTTGGCAGTTGCGGTCGATCAGAGGGAGGAGAGGCGGCCCCTTTAGGTGATGGCTGAGCTCCACTCAGCCCAGGCAGGGGTTTCAGGTGAGAGGGAAGTGCCGGAGCAGCCACATGGCCTTTTTGAGCCTGAGGATGGGATAATGGCCTCTACTAGTAGAGGGCATGATTTCAGTGTTTTAACTGGGGATCCGGTTAGGCATTTAGGCACACATCATACGGGATTAGATCCTTTAGAGGAAGACTTCATGATTATTGATTCTTGGCTGGTGTCTGGGGATGGTGGGGCAAACCCTGTAGTGATTGGGTCCCCTAGAGGTCCTGTGCACATTCCGGTAGGTAGGGCTGTCATTAAAGTGCGGAATAAGGTGTGGAAAACACCGGCACTTGGGGAGGTGGATGATGGTGGGGCAAACCCTGTGGTGATTGGGTCCCCTAGAGGTCCTGTGCACATTCCGGTAGGTAGGGCTGTCATTAAAATGCGGAATAAGGTGTGGAAAACACCGGCACTTTCAAGAAGGGGGAAGCGCTAGAGATGGGGGGGTCTGGGGACAAGGTTCAACTGGTGAGGCCCTCTAGGGCTAAAAAGAGGGTTGCCGTGGGGAAGGGATCTTGTGGGAGGGGGGCTCCTAGTATATGTTCAGATCCTGTTATAATAAAGAACTTCCCTAGCTCCTCAGATGGAGTATCTGTACCCAGGGTAAGGTTAGGTTTATCTCTGGATAGGTTTAGTCAGGCCCATCATCATGAAAATGTGCTAGTTGGTGACCGTATTTTTGATCATATTTTGTCTGGTGCTAATGTTGATTTTCCTCCAGCAGGTCCAATGGTAGCCCCTGGGGGTGCAGCTCTTGAGCAGCACAGTGCACTGGGTCCTATTGACAGTGGAGAGGAGGACTCCTTCCGCTTGGCAGACTCTTGGATGGAGTCTATTCGGCTCGATCCTGGGGATAGCCCGTTACAGGGCAAGGCACACCATTCCATGGTATCGGTAGGGGGTTTTGGACACATGTCTAGGGGCATATTGGGATCTGGTGCTGGGACACGAGCATCTGCTAGGCCCTTTTAAGAGGGGAGGTAGTCTGGATAGACTGTCTTTTGCGGGACATAGCTTTATGGCCGATAGGGCCAGTCTGGGCAGGGGAGCCATTAAGGGGAGTGAGCGGATACAGGAAATGCCTTCAGATTTAATTATGCCTGGCCCGAAGATTTATTGCCATTGCAGCCCCAGGAGCCAGCCCTAAGGGGTCGCGGACCTTTCCGTGGGGTTAATCGTACAAATCTTTTACAGGTTCCTCGGGGGAGTCCCCGTTTGGATGAAGGAACTTCGGCATCTTACGGGATGCACAGGACGTGGCAGCTGTGGCAGATGAGATGGCCCGCGGGTCGCTGTCAGAAAGTGTTTTAGGAGGTGTGAATAATGGGGCTATGGGCAGTATAGTTGCTGGGAATTTGTTAGACGGTTTAAGGAATCTGTTGAGGAAGATTGAATCCTCCGTGTCTCATGTGGCACCCCAACCCATGGCAGCTGGAGCTTGGGCGCCTGTGGCGGCATCTGCACCGCCAGTTCCCCTGGCAGGAGTGCCTGGGGTCTCTACGGGGAGTGGTGTTCTGGAGGTGGGTGTTTCCTCTGTCGGTCAGATTAGTCCACATGTGGGGTCGAGAGTGGTTACGGGCATCGTTCCCGAGCTTAGGGTAGCGGATACCGCTTTGTCAAGGTTATGCCTTTGCTCGATAGGTCCGTTGGGGCTACATTTAACTAAGGAGACAAGGGAAAAAAATCTGTAAAAGAGAATATATAGAGCTCTTTTCTTTGCTGCCTTTGGAGGAGTCCTTTGAGGTAACTGATGATACTAAGAAGGAGGCTAGTAAAAAGGAAGAGGACGAGCGCAAAAAGAGGTAGCGCAAGTTGCCGCAAACCTTTACCAACTGGCTTGGTGGACGTATGACGAGCTCTTTCGTCAGCTTCTCGCCGTCAAGCCCGACATGAAATGGGACGACCGTGACATGGGTCTTTGGTTGAAAGTATTGACTCCGTTGAGGGCTTTGCAGCCCTTTCGGTCCGTTGCTGGTGGATCGACTACAGCCAGTTCACCGGCGGCAGGCAGAAAGGGTTTCTGTTTTGCATTTAATGAGGGACTATGCAAATGGGGAAATACCTGAAAATTTAGGCACGCATGTTCGGGTTGTGGAGGCAACCATGCCTTTGCTAAGTGTTTTAAAAAAGGAAAAGGCCCTAGGAAGTCCGATCTGCCTGAAAAAGTGGGTGTTCCCGGTCAGGGTGGAAAGGATGGAGCGTTGGCTAGGTCGTTATGTCAATAAAAGGGGTTGTTGGGAAAAGGATGCGGTTTTGCTTCACGATTTTGAGTTTGGTTTTATTATGTCTTCGGTCGGGGGGTTGGAGTTTTTTGCGGGTAATTTGAAGTCCACAAGGGACTGGCCTCAGGTGGTTCGTGAGAAACTTATGAAAGAGGTAGAATTGGGTAGGATGGCCGGTCCTTTTTGTTCTTTGCCTTTCCCTGGATTACGAATATCTCCTTTGGGTGTGGTTCCAAAACGGGAGCCCGGAAAATTCTGGCTTATCCATCATTTATCTTATCCAAAGGAAAATTCTGTCAACGACGGTATTCCTACTGACCTAGTTTCGGTAAAATACGCATCTTTTGCTAATGCAATGGATTTGGTGCGGTCGGCCAGGAGAGATGCTTTATTGGCAAAGGTGGACATTGAGGCGGCTTTCCGGTTATTACCTGTCTTCCCAATTTCGCATATCTTGTTGGGTTGTTGTTTGGATGGTTGCTTCTTTGTTGACCTCTGCCTCCCAATGGGATGCTCCATCTTTTGTTTGCTATTCGAGAGTTTTAGCACATTCCTGGAGTGGGTCATCAAAGAACTATCAGGTTTGTCATCTGTTGTCCATTATTTGGACAATTTTTTGTTTGTGGGCCCTTCAGGTGGGACGGCATTGCAAAATTTGTTCTATCTTATTGCCGAGGAGTACCAATAGCATTTGAGAAGTCTGAAGATCCGACTACGGTTTCTTGGGTATTATCATAGACTCGGACCATATGAAATGCAGACTCCCAGAAGACAAAGTAGATGATTTGATTCTAGTTATATTAAAGTTTCTCTCCACCAGGAAGGTTGCGATGCAGTCCTGGAAAATTGGTTGAGATGCAGTCTTTACTTGGAAAATTTAATTTTGCTTGTCGGATCATCCCGGTGCGTAGGGTTTTTTGTCGTAGGCTCTCCCTCGCTATGCCGGGCATTTATTTGCCCCATCATTTCATCAGGTTGACTAGTCCCATTAAGAAGGATCTGGGTGTGTGGAAGGTTTTTCTTGAAAGTTTTAATGGTTCTGCTTTGATTCAGGCTCCACGTGCATCTGCTGATGAACTGGGTCTGGTTACGGATGCTGCTGGGAGCAAGGGTTTCGGTGCTATTTTTAGTAGAGGCATTTTCGAGACCTGGCTCCGTTGGCAGACAGCGTGAAGAAGGCCATCCCGGAAGCATTGTGGATCCTTGGTACGGAGGACTTGCCGATCTGCTAAAAAGCTCTTGGCTCTGAGTTCTTGGAGAGCCTATTCTAAGGTTTAGTCGGCCTGGGAGGCATTGCTTTTAAATTAAGGGATGGTAGAGGGAGACCCAGCTTGCCAGAGGGACTGTTGGAATGGATATGGGAATGGAAGCTTGAGAACTTGTCTCCCTCATCAGTCGACAAACGCATGGCTGCCCTGTCTTTACATTTCAAGTTGCTGAATGTAGGTGACCTTACTAAATCCTTTTGTGTTTGTCAGATTGTGAAAGAACTCAAGAAAAACCGGGCTAAGGGCGGTGGCCGTCGTCCGGTTTCTTTTTCCTTATTGTCAAAAATATGGGACGTGTTGGAAGTGGTGTGTAAGTCACTGTACAAAGTTGTGCTTTTTCAGACAGCTTTTGCTTTAGCGTTTCTCGGTGCTTTCCGCATTTCAAAATTGATGAGTAGATCACAGGGAGCTCATGGTTGTTTGTGTGTATCTGATGTAGTTGTTACAGACTCGCAGGTGTCCATCTTCTTGCGGAAATCCAAGACGGATCAGTTGGGTAGGGGTGCTTCGGTATTGTTGTTCCCTATGGGGATAGATATATGCCCATGCCTTGCACTGCAAAGGTTTATGGGGGTTTATTGCTAGTGCATGAAGACGGCAGGGCTCTTTCTCAGATTCAGTTTAGGGTGGTTTTGGGGAGGGCTATTGTGAATTTGGGTTTGGATCCTAGAGATTTCGGTACTTACTCATTTAGGATTGGGGCTGCAACGGAGGCAGCGACTTTGGGGTTGAGTTAGGATGTCATCAGGGGTGTTGGGAGATGGCGGTCTAATTGTTTTCGTTCTTATGTTCGTCCACAGTTGCAGGTTTAATGGCAGTGGTTTAAGTGTTTCTTTATTCTTTTACAGATCCGATTCATGTTTGGGTGTTGGGCCACTCTTTTGTTTACTGGGCGGAGAGAGCGGCCTCGTCTAAGAAGAATGGCCATCAGCTTGGTTTTAGCAAGGACAAAGCTTTGTTTCGGTGGTTCGGGATACGGGGCCTCTGTTGGGACCAACTTTTGTGTACTGTGGTGGATCATGCAAGATGTTTTTCCTCTCCAAATGTTCTGGTGGTTCATGGGGGTGGTAATGATCTTGGATTCAGCCTAAATAGCTGGTTGATTGAAAGGTTCGCTAGTATAACATATTAAACAGAACATTGGGTGGACGGATAAAATGGAAACAGACCAGTCTGAAAACATTGTCCAAATCTATTTATCACAATGTTACTAACATATTATACGCTATAACCATAAATACCAAGGAAATAATATGTTTCCATGCCTGTTCCCCATCCCCCATGCCTGATTTTTGATAACTTTCCCCCTTTTTTCCTGGAAATCTCTGATCACCCACACATCACCTGCCACTTCTAATGCTTTAGACCAGAGGCAGCCAAACAATTGATTAAATTTAGACATGTTGTCAATTTCATAACATCTGTTAAGATAATCTATCTGTGTCAGAATTTATATTTATAACAGGCTGAGAAGTTTCCATTATACAGTTCTCATTGCTTTACTAGCACATCATTATTATTTTTTTTTCTTCCTCTGCGCATGGGAATATTAAGTCTTATCAGCCAGTTTTACAATCCAGCGCAATAAAAAAAAAAAAAAGTCTTCTGTGGCTTTGCTAGAACAATTATATATGTCTCCTAATAAACCTGTAACTATATTTGTGAAAAGTCTAAACTGGATTACCCACATATGGACGGTATAGTGGTGTTTTATATCGTCAGCTTCTGTTCTGGTAAAGCAGTAAGGAGAGATATAAAGACGGTGTTGGATTAACCATTAGCCTTTGCTATGATTTCCTTCCATCTGATTTAACACCGGAAAGGCTGCTGTTTTCTGTATGGACTATATCTTGGCATATTTCCCAAAATCCTAGTGTATAGGGCGCGTATAAAAAAAAAAGATGAATGGGAATAAAATTAAGGCTTTCAGGGAATCTGTTCTGTCTATAAGTAAGGTTTTGGTTGCTGGTAATTTACAACAGTATTTTATATTGTTCAGATTCTGACAGAGATACGAGTACATAATACTGATATAAAACAATGTTAGACTTGGGTGCATACTATCAACTTTCAAGTTTCAACACGTTTTAAGGATGATTTAAGTTGGATATTTTGATCTCTGTTTTGCAATGGTGGGTTTTGAATGTTAGATTGTTATCCTGAAATAATGATTATAGAGAGTTTTACTGACATCCAGAAAAGCGGTGTTGCTAAAGATGGAAGTTAGGGGCTTAAAGGGACATAAAACTGTTCAACTGTTCATTGTTTTACTTCCTGTGCCAGCAGATCTCTTCAGAGATGTTTTCTTATTTGAACATTTTTTGATGAAGCTCTGCATTTTAATACTTGGTGCCACCATCTTGAATACACGTGTACTGGAATGCAAAACAGCAAGAATTAATACCAGTTAAATGAGAAAGTGGTACTTCAGATTGTGTACAAATGCAAAATTTAACCACAACTTTTAAAACGAGCACAATGAGCACACTACTACCGTCTTTGTGCTTGCCATTGAAAGTATAGAGAGCACTGTACATATGTATTGAGTGTGTTGAAGTGTTTTGCCATCAACTTATAATACCTTATTGAGGGCCAGATTACAAGTGGCGTGCTATTTAGCGGTTTCGCTCGAGCGATAACACTGCCAGAATTAAAGATTTTGCATGCATATTGGAAGCTGGAACAAAAACTTTTGCACACAAGTGAAAACCGATGCTTGCTAACTTATTCTCCCCATAGACATCAATGGAGAGCGTGAAAGAAAAAAACTTAAGTTATCACTTGCAAGCTAACCCGACAGGGGTTATTAATATTTCACATTCCAATGTTCCTCACATACAGGAAATTTTAATTTTATTTTAAATAAATAT
>CAJPDP010223081.1:0-11123 GCA_905336975.1 Bombina variegata variegata | reverse complement strand
TATCATTGTACTTAAAGGGACATTAAACACTAAATACATTTCATGCACTTCACTCTAATTATGGGTGCTGCCAATTTGGAACCTAGGTTTCACTGCAAGTATCTGAAGAAGAGTTGCTGCACATCTGCAAACATATCAGCAATGCCGTGATATCTAGATTTCGACTAGAGGTAGATGGAGAAAAACCTCCATATTATGCATATAAAATGCATTTAGTGTTTAAAGTCCCTTTAATTGTTAGTATGTAATGTTTAAATAATTATAATTCTTACTATCTTATAAACTTGTGTACATTTTGGTAGCTTTGGTACCTGCGTAAAAGCAAGGATCTAGCAGATAATAGTTTCAAATTGTTTAGATTCTAAAAGTTATCTTATGTTCAAAATTAGTATAATTACATTTTCATCCTCTTTTAGGCTTTCTATGCCGTAATTTTAAATAAGGGTCGGCTGGAAGTTCACATCTCAGGAGGTAAAGAGTTCAGAGAATCCCGTCGAATAACCATCAAACCTGAGACAGGAGAATTCTTTGATGGCAAAGAACATTCAATTAGAATTGAAAGAGCAAGAAAGTATGTAACATCTATCTAACTGAACTTATGCTATATCATGTCTTTCTGTGATTAAATTTAGCTTCAATTTTCCATATTAAACCTTGTTAATGCTGTTTTGATCTCAAGCACAAGATGGCTATGAAGACAAATATATGGTATGTTACTGTGTTGTTATAGTTTTATTATTAACCCCTTCCTTACTTCAGAGAAAAGCTTGCCCAGAGAATTTTAAGCATTTGTGCTGTCCCTTCATATATACATGAAAACTGTATATATACTTAAAGTAGACAACACAGGATATTGATGTAGGCCAATTTTGGTATATTTGATGCTCCTCTTTGTCAACCATCTACGATCATATTAAAAAATTATTTATTTTTCTCGCAAACTGGGTTTCTAACTGAAATTATTTACAAACAACTACTGCAGCCATAAGACAAATTGTTGTAAACGTTTCTCTGGAATCCCATTTGTTCAGACATACATGACTTTGCCTTTGGTTTTTGGTAATTAGAAAGCTGCTATTTGCAGCTGTGCACTAAGCAGTGAAGGTGTTAATCAGTTAGTGTATAGATTACACTCCCACCCCCGATACCCACCTGATCTCTTCCCTACCCATCCCCACTGGTCATCCTGACCTTAGGTAATAGCAGACAGTCTGCCAGTATGCAGTTTAGGGATTTTTTATTTCTTTAGTGTTTAGTGTAGATCCCTCCTCACCCTCCCACCTCCNNGTGTAGGGATCCCTCCTCACCCCCCCACCTCCCTGATTCCCCCCCCCCCCCAAATAGCCAGTATGCCAGTAACAAATGACTTGTTTTTTAGCAAAAATTTTTAAATGTTCTCTTTCTTATTTTATTTTTCGGTAATGTAGGGCCCCCTTGCACCCACTTCATCTTCCCCTCAAAGCTATTAATGTAGGGTCCCACCTCCCCTCCAAACATCCTTTTTCTGTAGTGTAGGTCCCCATCCCTCCCTCTCCCCTGCCTAATTCTTTCTCCGTAGTGTAGGGGACAAAGACGCAGACAGTGCCACTTTCAGTAACAATCTGGCGATCTGGCTTCATATGGTAAGGGGTAACAATCAGTGCTCCCTTACCATATGAAGGCAGATGCCTTCTGCCCCCAGCAGCAGTCTTAGCTGTCTAAGCTGACTTCCTGGCTCCATATGTTGGGAGGTATGCAGTGGGGACTGCACCAACCATGTGCCACAGTGATGGACATACGTACTGTAAATTGTACCTATGTACAGTTGGTGCAAGGGATTACATTTATAAATAGACAAGATTCCACACGGTTATACACTTGTAGATTACATATCTGTGTATCTGAAGGAAACAAAAAGAGGAAATAAGTCATCTCTTGAGCACAACGTTGTAGACTTCCTTTAATTTTTATTATTTATTAGGCCCCCTTTTCTTGTAAGCCTAAAAAAATATGTATTTTCCCGTTCTAAAATCTGAAAGAGCATGCACAGACTTTACAAGTCTAACCTACCATGTCCCTTAATTGCAGTTTTTTATCTTATGATTTCTGCTAAAGCAAAACAATGAAGATTTTTTTAACACAATGACAGTGGTAAGCCCTGTCATCTCCAGATTTAGGTTCCTCCAATTAACACGAACATTTTTTTTTCTTGTGGGCTGTGTCACTTTACACCAATAAAACTGTGGGAGTTTTTTTATCAGCCAGTGAGCTTCTGTAACACGAACCAGTTGTGTGCTTACTGTTAGGTTAAATGTTAAAATATACAGCTCTAATAAAAACATGCAAAATAATTCAACATGTTTAAATAGAACGCTGTTGTTTGTATTATAGAATCTTTTTTCAATGTAATATCATTATAAGAGGAGGAGACTGCAGAGGTGGACTGGGGGCAGGCTGTCTTTGGTAGTGGAATTAAGGCTGGTGCAGGTGCAGTGTCTGGCAGTTTCATAAGTGTACCCATGGTATGTGCCTGGTGTGCACAGTAAAGCAACACAAAGGGCATTAAGGTCTTAGAGACATATATTATAAATCTCCCCACCACCTGTCTCAACCCCTTCAATAACGGCATGGACACAGTTCTTTGGCAAAACATTTTGGAAAGGTTGCGGTTTTACGTAATTGCCAAATTTTCAATTCACCTTTATTGTAGAAAAATTCCTACAGAACGGCGTAATCAAGTCAACCATAACAACAAACCATCAAAATAAAGTAATGCACCAGCATTATCCATGAACCTGTGAATCACATATCAGGTGATGACCACAAATCTCTGTGGCACTGCACCAAAGGGCAGCAGGGAGAACCCACTGCATAGCAAGACCAGTAACTTGACCACTGAGACCACACTCCAGGCCATGGTATGCCACAGGATCCCAGACCTTAATTTTCTCCCTTCATATTCACTCGGTACAGTTGTATATGGCCCTAGAGGCATGCATTATAAATGTCCCCACCACCTGCCTTGCCCTATTCAATAACAATGGATACATTTCTTTGGCAAAAAATTGGAAAGGTCGTGGTTTTAATTAATAACCAAATTATCAAATTACCTTTATGGCAGAAGCGACCCAATCAAGGCAACTACATCAATAAACTATCAAAATACAGTAATATACCAGCATTAGCCATGAATGTGGGACTCACTTATAAGGAGTTGAACACAAAACCATTTGGAGTGGCACCAAAGAGAAGTAGGTAGAACCTACAGCAAAGCAAGCACAGTAGCTTGGCCACCAGGATCATACTCCAGGCCATGGTATGCCACAGGATGCTCCCACCTCTTTACCACTGCACTTACATGCAATGCCCAATTTCACCTCCACCAAAAAGATAATTTAGCTTCACCATGACCATGCCTTACCTCGATCATCCCTTCAAGCATATTTCTGATGTCAGCCAAGAACTACTCATTGCCACTATCACTAAGCTGCACCCTGCCCAATCTAAAGAGCTTCTTCCTCCTTACCATGATCAATGAATGTTATAGGATGGCTACCCTGATTTGTCTAACTGCCATGGTTGCTACCTGGTTAATCCTTTTCCTGGATATGTTGCCTTTTGAGTGTCTTTATTCCTCCAAAACATTCTCAAAATAATGTTCAACCATACTACTTTCACCTTACGCCATGACAGCTTAAGCTAACATATGATAGCTCTAGCAAAGGCACCAAGCCTATATCATTCCCACAAGTTTTACAACAACTGTTATGCATTTAACATTGGTAAGAGTTAATCTAAGTAAAGACTCTTAAAAGGACCAAGATATCAATATGTAAGTAATGTAAGAAAGATACTTCTTATGAACTGTAGTTGCTGGAAAGTCCTATGTAAGTTCAAAGTAGAATTAACATTGTGTAGGTATTAAGATTTCTTGTGCAACAAACAGTAAAGGTAAAAGTACTTGTCTCAGATCTTTAAGCAAAGTCCCAATTGTAAGATTGGTAGCTATCAGTACTTATCTTAGGCCTTTGGCGTGGTGCAGGTAGTCATCTGAACAAGCATATATTTCTACAAGTTCAACCACCAAGTGAAAATAGCCAATCCATGTCTCCTCTGCTGGTCTGATACAACTTAGTGCAAAATCCTGTGATGAACAACTTCCGTGTGCGAACCTGGTCAGGCGAGTAAGCCCTCCAGTCTCCACCGCAGGTAATGTCCTCAGTGGATGGTCGGGATCCTTCGTTGCCATGGGCGTGTAACTCTCCTCACCAACACCGGAACTACTTCTGTCGTCAGCTCGTACATCGCATACGATAAGCTGCAGATCCTGGAGGAAGGGGTGGCAAGTATAGGCTGCACCAATCAGTCAAAGGACTGTCAACCTTGATACCTGTTTGGCACGGCCAATAAACTGAGCATTATTTAAGCCTTTGGCTCCAGTTTTGTTTCTGCCCTTAAGATATCACTATATCATTCCCACCCAGATGAATAATAATATCTGGGTACCCCCATCTTAGCCTTGCTGGTTCCCACTAACTCGTCCCACTTCATTCTCCTTTTTCCAATTCACATCAAGCTAGCCTTTTTGTGGGAAAAACCTAGATGAGCCCCTAGTGATGACGCGGCAGCTCTTGTGTGTGCTAAGTGGATGGATGAGTGCTCCACAATCCACACTCAACGCTCTGCCCAAAAAATTCAAATAAACACAACATGTTAACCCACAACAAATAAAACAACTTTTTTTTTAATTTCTTAACCCCTTTCCTCAATCTTTTATATATGACCTATATGCACCCGATTTCCACCTTCCTATGTTCTTAATGTCTTACACTGAGCAATCTTTACCAGCTGTGCTAGTAGCTTCCCCTATCCTAAATTAATAGGGTGCAAAATAACTCTTATGCCAGCCCAGTCAGTTAACTTTATTCTCCAGCACCCCTCTTCTCCATCCCCTTTACCACTCCCAATCTGCCAAAGAAACATAAGGCAGTGTTCACTTCTCTCACCTTTGGCGTAACTCTTGTGAATGCCTGCCACTTTAATTGCGACAAAAGCATCTGCCACTAAGTTATTAACCTTAGAGATATGTCTCGTTTAAATCAGATATTACATTTCAAACATCTGAGTACAAAATACCTCAAATATCTAACCAGTGGAGCAAATTATGCATATAAATTGTTCACAGCCTCAACCACACTCTTGTTATCTGACCAGCAAGCTATTTTTTTATTCACAAGTAAAGATCGCTGCTCCTTAACTAGTCCGTCTGCTCTGAGGCAGCAGACAGAAATCAACCCAATCGGGTTGATTGACACCCCCTGCTAGCGGCCGTTTGGCCGAGAATCTACAGGGGGCAGCATTGCACAAGCAGTTCATGCGGCGGACATGATACGCTACATTGTATCATGTCCGCTCGCACTATAATAAATTGTCCCCCATATCTCCACTGCTACAATTATTGGGAATAGTTCCAATAAAAACAAATTCTCCACTCCACAGCGTATGCTGTCAGCATTTATCAATGTGCGGCGGACATGATACGCTACATTGTATCATGTCCGCTCGCACTATGATAAATTGGCCCCCATAGCTCCACTGCTACAATTATTGGGAATAGTTCCAATAAAAACAAATTCTCAACCCACCCATTAACCTTTCATTCCTCTGGCCATTCTCCTAAATTCCACCTGCCCTGCAGATTGGCACCAAATCCTGAACTGCCTGCTGCGTCCATGTACAGCTCTATTTCTGTTGCAGATACTTCTTCCTCTCAAATCCCAACCCCATTGAAATTGATCAAAAAACTAACCCACAATCCCTCATTTCTTACCATGTGTTCTGGCCTTTTTGCTCCTTTTGTTCCTATCTCCAGCCTCCTTTTAAAGATCCTACCCACTGGGAATACTTTGCGTGCAAAGTAAAGGACCCCCAGTAGCCTATGCATTTATCTAAGGGTTCATTTCTTCCTTTTCAAGGCATCTGAAATCAATTATCTTGCCTTTTTAAATATATCCACTAGTAACTCACACTGTTCTTTTATTGAATCTATTAGAGCCCCTATAAATGCCATACTTGTCTCTTGACCCTCTGACTTGTCAACTGCCCCTGGAACACCAAGTTCCTCCAACATGCTTCTTACCTTTTCTTCAACTATTCATACACCTTGTTCCCTGCCTGCCCAACAACCTTAAAATCATCCATGTAGTGGACAGATAACCAATAAAGAAACAAATTAAACATTTCAAAAAATGATCAAGATACAGAACAACCCATCAGTAAACATTTATCAATGCAAAACTTTCCATTAAGCTCACATCCCATTGGCTTAAAGCTCTGAGGGTTCAGCTGCAACAGTCCAAACGCTGACTCTGTGTCTATTTTGACCATTAATGCCCCTTTTCCTGCAGTCTTCACCAGCTTTACTGCACAATTAAATGACTGATACTCCACTGTAGGGTGCTGCTTATCAATTGTGTCATTGAATGACTTCCCCCTGGGTTATGACAGATGCTGTAAAAAAATTTATTTTCCATGCTCTTTCTTTGGGACTACTCTAAGGGGGGACACTACCAGGTCCACAAAGGGCTTCTCATTGAATGTGCCTGTCTATCTACCAAATTTTACTTTCTTATCCAGCTTCTCTTGTAAGACCTCTGGAAATTTAGCCCCTGATTTAACTTCCTTGCCTTAGCTGTCCAGTAACTTCTGACCAAACTGGAATGGTCCAAAAATGTTACTTATAGCCTAGCTGCAAGTTGCCCCTCCTAAATTTTACATCATAATCTTTCCAAGAGAAGCCCCCATATGTGGTATAGAATGTTGTGATTGATTTACCTCAACATCCCTTTCATAGAAAGAAAAGACTACATAAATTAACATCACTTTCGCCCATTCTGAGAACAGGAAAGTCTGTCTAGTTTTCTTATTCTTAACTGTTTTCCTCCCTTGATTTTAATGCTACCACCTCTCTGGTGATCTAAAAAAATATCAATGTATTTACCTTTCTGTGCCCTGATTATAACTTTGGCCTTTAAATGTGTTGTAAGGTGTAGTAATTTGGTCCATGCCACTTTATCATCTGTATTAAATTCCCATTAACTATCTAAGCTATATTCCTCAGACTCCTTAGCTTCTCCTTTTTCCTTTATTTGTATAAATCTTTTTAACCATCTTTAATATCCTCCTAATGTCGTCACCCTTAACCTTTTAATCTTCAGAATCACATTTTTAAGAGCTGTCTAAGTCTTTAATTCTTCGACAAATTATTTTCTTGACTTAGTTCACCGTCTGTTTGTCTGCTGCTCCTTTTCCACCCCATTAGTGTTCTTTCCTGCTTCTGCTGGCCCAGGCACCGGCTGCACTTTTGCTTCCTGAGAGGCCGCTGCAGCTCCTTCCTACTGACTTCACTGCTTGTGGCTTTCTCACTTACTGTTGACTTCTCCGCAGGCCCAACATTCAAAATAGTTCCCTTGTCCACCTCTGAATTAGTCAAGTTAGTTTAAATTGTCACATCAATAACAGTATTACAATTAACTTCTTGTATGTTGCCATTATTAAGAGCTGCAAAAGCTGCACTAAACCTGTACGGGGTCCAAATTGGAGGCATGAGGATGGGCAGGAACAGTATAATTCACAGAGTCTACCCTGACATATGTATTCTGTTCTAAGTCCCTAATTATCTAAAGGTTCCCCAGGGCCCCTCTTTGATGACTTTACCCTCTTCTGTGTCCAGGGGTCTTTGTAATCCCACCCATATATATTTATATGACCACTTTGCCTAGACCTTTCCTCATAATCACTGTAAAAATGTATGGATCGCAAGGCATACTGCTGGTTTAACAAGGGCCGCTAGGACTTCCCATGGGAAAGCCCTGCCAGGATGGTCCCCACAGCCCACACTTTTACCCTCTAAAACTTGTGAAATTATTTTCCCCCACATATCTTGCAGCCAAGAAATGCCATTCATCCCTCCAGTAGGCCCACGACCAGACCCGTAAACATTTAAAGGCAGCAGCGCCCATAGAAAATCTTGTGATGAGATTTCCATCTGCGCTTGCGCAGAAGATGGGGCAGACCGCGTATATGTGCAACAATGTTGGGGTGCGGGCATGCCAAATTGACATTATCATTATAGGCCACAACCAGGAAGGGAAGTAAGGGTGAGGCACGCACACCTGTACAGGTCGGCACCATATTGGACATGTTTTTGGGGATAGTAACAACTGTTCCCTGCCCCAACGGGATCTCAGGATAAATTGACCGGGGTAGGGAGAGGAATAGGACAAGGGTGCCTATGCTGCTGCCAGCTTCCGACATTAGGCCAATCTCCACCTGTAATGTAAGAGCTGAAGAATTGGTCGTTGCCTAGTCCCTGCTTTTTTTTATACCTATACCTATCACACCATGTGAACCAGGAGGCATTCCTACTCTATTGGGAGTGACCTCTAGTACACACACAAAGCTTAGCCCAATCCTGCCACAGAATCCCAGACCTTAATTGTCTGCATCTACACTGCCCTACTCACTGGCAAAGCTGTGCCAGGTGAGCCCATTAACCAATTTACTGTGCCCTCAACAGCCTGAGTTACTATAGCTGTAGGCTGCCCTGAATGAATGCTTTAGAAGGGGGCCACAAGCTTACTTAGGGGCTGCTACCAATGCAGATCAGCAGTAAGGAATCTGCTTTACTTTATTATTTCTTATGTGTTTTACTTCAACAACTTTTTCATATAAAATTAAATATAACATTATGAAAGTGGGTTTCTATAGACGAACCTTTGGGTTGCCCCCTGGGACAAAAATAGCCAGTCTTTCCATTAAGTAGAGGGAGGAGCAGAGACAAGTACGTGCATGCACAGTCATTTTATTTCCCTCCTCAGTTTAAGGAAGTTTACTATGAAATCTCTCAAGTGTGAAATCAGCACTGATAAAGTTAATTGACTTTTTACTGGAATTTGTAATCTCCATTTCATAACAGCATTGCAACACAAATTTATTTAGCTGTAAAATACCTCTAATACAGTGATTGTTCAATTCACTTTCATTATACTTAACTGTATAGTGTACTGTAAAATTGTCTCCTTTAATGTATTTTCAGTGATCCATTTTACCTGCTAGAGTGTATTCAATTGTTTACAAATAGATCCTTAACCTTTATTTTATCAATTGTAATAGCTGATTTTGCCTGTCTAAACCACTACATATAGTGAAAATGTCAGGACTCCCAGATGGGTTTGGGGATTGGGGTACTAAAATTATAATTTTTATATTGCTCTAAGTATTGGGTTATAGTGTATACAGAAATAAGAAAGGATGAGGAGTTTCTGTTTAGAGACAAATAAAAGATAAGGTATGATCTCCCTGCAAGCGCAGCCCATTTGTATGGGTTGTGTTATTAAATAGCAAATATATATATATATATATATATATATCATATACAAAAATACATCTAAAGGAGAAATTAATCATACAGTTTATACTCTGTAGTTTAGATCTTATGTTAATGACATTAAGGGGCCGATTTATCAAGGGCCAAATGGCTCCTGATGGCCCTGTTTCTGTGCCAGAAACAACAGCAGTTATGAAGCAGCGGTCTTATGACCACTGCTCCTTAACTGGTCCGCTGCCTCTGAGGCTGCGGACATCAATCCGCCTGATCCTATACAATTGGGTTGATTGCCACCCCCTGCTAGCGGCCAATCTGCAAAGGGCGGCATTGCACAAGCAGTTCACCAGAACTGCTTGTGCAATGTTATATGCCGACAGCGTATGCTGTCAGCATTCAGCGATGTCTGGCGGACACGATAAGCTACAGCGTATCATGTCCGCCAGACACTGGTAAATCGGCCCCTAAGTATAAAATATAGTTTAAAAATATAGAATAAAAAAGGACTTAACTTTTTCCACTAGGGGTTGGATTTTCCAGCAGCCAAATTAGCCAACCAATTCTAAGATGAAGCTTTTCTGGCTGGTCAGTTTATAATACACTGCATTTCCCCATTGATAAGTGAAATAAGATCCTCAAAATTGCCTGCACTAGTACAACCAATCAAAAACACAAAATCCACCCTAACAGGGCATATGGTGCCAAGGCATTCATAGTTTTGTTAAATGAATGAACTAATACATACATACATATATAGACACTCCTTTATTTCAAGTGCTTCACTCTGAGTAAATCCAGTTATTGCAATACGATCATGTAATGGTCATTTTCATTTAACTGAACAATAACATGCTGTTCCCTTTTATTCTGAACTGTGATGCTAATAGAATAGGGAACAATGCAATTACTTCTCTAAGATTAAGAAAATTGTTTTTATTTCTCTCTAAAGATAAACTGATCCCACTTTCAGTTCAATATGTGTCTCTGTTTGATCCCTACAGTGAGGATTTTCAAAAGTGTTGATTCTGTTTTCAGCTAAAGGGGAAACGGCTTGGACCAGGAAATATAAAATGCAAGCAGATGTGTCCCCCATGCTGTTTTAAACCCACAGAGTGTAATCATGTTACTTAGCAATATAGTACAAGTCTTGTATAGAGCCAAAGTCATTTCACTTTTCTCCACAGTGCTTGTTACATGCAAAACAGATAGCAATATTACTTGTTTATGATAACAGAGATTCTGTTATTAAGTGAATATTTTACTTTTTTAATTTTACATCCAAGCAATACAAAGCTGGTTATTTTCCTGCTAATTTATAGCAACTTTTACATTTAAAAACAGTAAACTGCTGTAATGTTCCCACTGTGTTAACAGATTTCAGACATTAACATTCTCTGAATTAAATGTTATATACGGAAAAAATTATATATCCATTATTATGATGTGTTCATTTTTCTTGAATCGTCCTGTTTTAAGAGATTTGGGAATAGTGTTTGTTTCTTAGTTTTTATTTTTTTAAAGGGACTTTATACACAAATAATTTTCATATAATGAAATGCAATAGACACTATTATAAAGAAGAATATCTACAGATACTGATATAAAAATTCAGTATAAAACCTTTTAAAAACTTACTTAGAAGCTCCCAGTTTAGCACTGTTGGTGAGGTTAGGCTGGGACACCAACTGAAAGGGGCTGGTAAAGCAAGAAGTGCAGACACTCCCCCTCCCCTACATATGAAAAGACTCATTACACAAAC
>CAJPDP010222878.1:0-10719 GCA_905336975.1 Bombina variegata variegata | reverse complement strand
GCCAATAGGATTTAAGCAGCTCTCATTCCTATTGGCTGATTTTAATCAGCCAATATGAATGACAGCTGCTTGAATCCTATTGGCTGTTCAAATCAGTCAATAGGATTTAAGCAGCTCTATTTCCTATTGGCTGATTCAAATAAAATATTCTATGTGAAGAATATTAGAATGTGAAATATTCATATTTTTATGTCGGGTTAGCGCACTTGAAAATATGCAAACTGATTTGCGCGCGAGTAGGGTGTTTTTTTACACTTTTTACATTAACGCCCTTGGAGAGGGATCTTCTGTATTGTATAGAGGAATCTGTTGGCGCTCTATAAATAACCGATAATAATAATAATAATATCCATTTATTGTTTGGGGCTCTGGTGGCCTTATGCCTGAAAGCGCACATCAAATACTATAGAATAGAAGAATTTCTATCTCCTATAGCATTTATGACATTTTATCCACACAACCATTATTATTATATCAGTAAAGCATATGTAATTATTTAATTGCAGTTCCTTGCTTCCATTTGCTGAATTGACAGGTTTAGTATGTGGTTCATATAGTTTATACTGAGTAACCAATACAATCAGTAAATAAGTACTTTTGATTTGTGATTTTAAAGCTTAAGCATGCAAAGGCCCACATGTATCAAAAGGCGATAAGGAGAGATTCTAAACTTGAGAAGCTGTCCGCACGCCTTTGCTGCATACGGGCAGCTGATCTGTTCATCCGCTGGCCCGTATGCACCATTACACACTCTACTGAGTGTGTAATGCTTGCTTCTTCACTTGTGCGACCAATCGCATGCGAGACGGCACTGTCAATCACCAAGAGCGAGTAAGCTCTCAGTGATTTCTCTTTGCCACCTCAGAGGTGACGGAGAGTGTAACAATCAGCATGTGCGAACCTGCCCCGTAAGGGCTCCTGAGTAACTTCCACTGCTTTGTACATGGAGCTCATAGTCTCTTTAAAGGGATATTGTAGTCAATTGTGTTCTTTGATTAATTTAAAAGAGGACATTTTAAAAGCATTTCAAGTTTTTTTTTCCCCAGTGGTGTGTCCTTAACATTTTTTTAGGCAAAAAAATATTGTGACATGTGGAAATGAAATGCTGCTGTCTCATATGCATTTTTTGGAGTACAATGTCCATTTAAAGTAATTCTAAAATCTGTTATATTTTGAATTAAATGGTTTAAATTATGAATTCAATGGGGCTGAATTATTAAGCACCGTATGTTCCGGAAACAGCATTTAAGAAGCAGCGTTTTTTTTAGACTGCGGACATCAATCCGCCCGATTGCATATGATCGGGTTGATTGATACCCCCTGCTACTGGCCGATTGGCCGCAAATCTGCAGGGGCGGCATTACACAAGCAGTTCACTAGAACTGCTTGTGCAATGCTAAATGCCAACAGCGTATGTTGTCGGCATTCAGCGATGCCTGGCTTGCATGATACGCTACAGCGCCAGACATTGATAATTCGGCCCCCAATTCCTTTAAAAAAAACAGGGCAATAGCTCAACTGTTCTTTAACATATAATGTAAATTTTCTCTTAAAATAGGCCCTGCCATAAAAATGTTACAACATTTATTTTATTACTCTCAGTATTTTTATATATTATGTTTAAAGGGATCGTAAAGTCAAAATTAAACTTTAACGATTCAGACAGAGCATAGAATTTTTAACAACTTTCCCCTTTACTTCTGTTATCTAATTTGCTTCATTCTCTTGGTATCTTTTGTCAAAAGAACACCTAGATAGACTCAGGAGCAGTAGTGCATTACTGGGAGGTAGCTGCTGATTGGTGGCTGCATATATTACCCACTTGTCATTGGCTCACCTGATGTGTTCAGCTAGTTCCCAGAAGTGCCAGATTGGACAACCGGGTGCCAGTATATTTCCAGGTGGGCCAGCAGTGTTGTAGGGCCACATCATCAGAAAAGGGTAGAGGGAACCCCCCAACCAAGAGACGGAATGAACCTTGTGAGCAGCATAGCACATTTATTCAAGGCCACTCACCTCCTGGAATCCTGAAGGTAATGGGCTGGTGGGGAGGCTATGTTGGCTGGGCCAGAAATGGGGGGGTGCTGAGGCTGGGCTTGGGGGTTGGGCCACTGATCATACATTTCTAGGGCCAATCTGATTACCCAGTCCAGACCTGGTTCGCAGTAGTACATTGATGCTCCTTCAACAAACAATACCAAGAGAGTAAAGCAAATTTGCTATAAGAATTGAATCAGAAAGTTACTTAACACTGTATGCTCTATCTGAATTATAAAGAAAAAAATTTATTCTATGTACCTTTAAGACTGAGAACAACATTATCATGGAATTTCTTTAAAAGTGTTTTACTGCAATGAAATACATAAAATAAATTATTAGTTTGTCTACCACAATAAGGAAGCAAATATAGCTAAAAACTTGTCACATATAGATTTTTTCGTTTCTTTCCTTCCCAGCATTAGGTGGCACTGTACAATTAAAAATGTAATTCATTGCAGTGAAAATCTAGCTACAATCTCTTTGCTGAAAGATATAACATTGGATTACTGTATACGTGCAGGACATTATTTTGTTTTAGTGTACACTACACTTAACAGTACATTTTAAAAACAAATTTATCCAGTGTTAACATTTTGTGGCTATTAAATAAAAAATACGTAGACATAGAATTCTGGCATGAGGAAACAGCCAAGGCAAACTGAGGAGAACATTTTTGTTATAGTTTATTTAAACATTTCTAGATCATTTTCACTTTTGAATGTTTTAATTACATTTAGTTGATAAGTTTTTTAGGCCTTGATCAATATTTTTTTTAATTTGGAATGGAGAAATAATAATAATAATAATAATAATAATAATAATAATAATAATAATAAAAAACCCAGCTACTTCAGAAAAAAAGATGTTAAATAAATTAATAAATTATTATATGTAGGTATGTGTCAAATAGGGAGTAAACTCAACTCATACAACACCTTTAAATTATTTGAGAATATTATTGGATTCTTGGGCGGGGGCGGGGGGGTGTATTGATATGGTTTATTAATACTATATTTCTTTTTAACAAGAAATAAAAAAAGATAGTCATTGTTATTAATTTTATTACAAAACAATTCTAGAACGTGGTTCGTTATATTATTTAGATCTTATAGAAAACTGTTGTATATTTAAAGATGCCTACATTAGTGCTTAATACATTTAAAATAATGATTCCAGTCTTCTATGCAAGTTCAAGCTTTGCAGACCTAAAGCAAAAATAATTTGATGAGCCAATCAGAGGTGTCAGACTCACACAGTTGCCAATCACTGTCAATGTTCTGCTTGCAGCTTTCGAGCAGGATTATACCTAGGACTATACCAACTTTTACAACTATAAACATTTAATAGAAAATGTAATTTCCCCCAAGCTTTGAAATGCACATATTTCCATAGGCCATTTTTCTATATTTCATCTTTACTCCAGTTTATAGCTAAGTATGCACTGCTGTCACCTACAATAACATGCAACTTTAAAGGGACAGTAAAGTCATAAAAAAACGTTCATGATTTAAATAGGGCATGTAATTTTAAACAACTTTCCAATTTACTTTTATTACCAATTTTGCTTTGTTCTCTTGGTAATCTTAGTTGAAACCTAGGAGGTTCATATGCTAATTTCTTATACCTTGATGGCCACCTCTAATCTAAAAGCATTTTGACAGTTTTTCACCACTAGAGGGCGTTAGTTCATGTGTTTCACATAGATAACATTGAGCTCAGGCACGTGAAGCTCATAGGAGTCAGCACTGGCTAAAAATGCAAGTCTCTCAAAAGAACTGAAATAAGGGGGCAGTTTGCAGAGGCATAGATACAAAGTAATCACAAAGGTAAAATGTGTATTATTATAACTGTGTTGGTTATGCAAAACTGGGGAATGGGTAATAAAGGGATTATCTACCTATTTAAACAACAACAATTCTGGTGTTTACTGTCCCTTTAAGGGATGAAGAATCCTTTTAAACCTTTAGACTTGTTTATAAGTAGTGACAGTGAGCTACAGAAGCTGATTCAGAATATGAATTCTGAACAAGTTAGTTAACATGAATTCCTAAAAGTGATCAAGCGTGCCCATCTAATTTTTTTTACATTTGAATCGGAATCAACCTCTATTTCTTTGTGATTTAAATGCCAAGGATGAGTTTAATAAAATCCAAGAAAGCTGTCCCACAGAAAAAAGGAAGATCCATTTGCAGCTGAGATAATTCACATAATGTCAGTTTCAGCCATAACACACATGGCTCATTTACTTAATTGGTGGTGGCTAATGTTTCCAGGCAGAAAACCTGCATTTGGGGCTTGTGAGGCACTGTCCCCTGCTCTGGCACAAACAATTGTATAGGAACAGAGCTTTCAATAATCGGAGAGAAATTAAAACAGGATGATTTGTGAGGTAAGGAAGTATTGGCCTTATGACATTTGTGTCTTAAAGAAATAGAAAGGTCAAAATTAAAATGCGTATGGGTTAATTTTAATTTGCTAAATAACCATTTTTGCAATACACTTCAATTAGCAAAAATATTTTTAGTAAAAGTTATTACTATTTTTCTGCATCATATGCACATATCTTGTGAGGGCCTGTGCACTAGTATTCAGACACGTCACCTTCTCAGGGAGTCAGAAGTGACTTGTATGACACAAATTACACCTTCAAAAGCAATACCAACCACTGCCAGATCTCTGAGAAGGTGTGGTGTTTGAATATTGGTTCACGGGCCTTCAAGGGATATGTGCGTAATCTGCAAATAAACAATAACAACTTTTACTAGAAGCATTTTTGCTAATGGACGTATATTGCAAAAATCCTTATATATCAAATTGAAATGCATCCATGCACATTTAAATTTTGACCTTCCTATCCATTTAACTGGTGGTTTGCAGGTTCACATAAATAGGTCTTCACCACAAGGTTCCTAAGCTGCATACGCAGCTAAGTAAAGCTCACCCTACTGATTTTAGCGGAGATTAAATCACTGTAATATGTATTATCAGTTCTACTTCTATCCCATAATTATAATTTATTTAGGAAAAAAATATAACTGGTGAAGCTCCTGTCTGTCAATTGGCTTATGCATTCACTGCATTGGACTCTATCATACCCAGAGGCAATATATAATTTCTATGTTAAAGAAATCCATCAAAGAACCTTACAATTATTTGAATACATAGTGTCTTCTAGAGCTACTTTATGTTTAATTAATTGTCCATACCTCTTATGTTCACTTTAGAAGTCTATCTTTGATCATATTGCACTTTGACCAATTTTATTTGTTGTAGCCACTTTATTTTATAGAACTGTACAATCTGTTAAAGTATAATTTAGGCATGGGAATTCAGATGCTTCCTTAGCATCCGAATGCTGAAGATGGCAGCCACTTGTGGCATTTGGTTCTTTTCAGAGCCAGGTTTCTTCTTGTCAAAGTTTAAAACACTAAGGTCTGGATTTGCACAAATCTTAGTGTGTTGCACTTTTACAAGAAGGAATCCAGCTCCAAAAAGAGCCAAACGTCATGAGTGGCAGCCTTCTTCACAAATGGAAGCTAACGAAACATCAGAATGCCCATGCCTAGAGAGCTGAGATAACAAAAACTTCACATTTGTTATTTTAAGTAAAAAAAGCAGGGACACTTTATATTCATATTTTGGTATATTGGTATGTTTCTGTCTGGATCCTTTAGTAACCACTAACTTGTTTTCCCTTGTGCAAATAGAATTCACTGACTCATTCTAACTCTGTTTTATCACATTATCATCCATAATGTCTGTGGTTGCTTATAATTTTGCTTGATGGTCTTCTTTTCCATGACTGTATTCTACTTATCTATCACACCACTCACCATTTATTGATAAAATGTGCATTAAATAGAATGAAAAGTGATAACCTAAATGGCTAGCTGATAAAGTTTATTAGCACATCATTTTAAATTTTAATATAAGTTCCTCTAAGAAACAATCAAATGAGTCTTGGTGAGTGCCATATTTTTGACACTTAAGTTACTGTTAAAACACAGAGGATGGTTTGTCAGTAATAAAAGATCTGTGGGCTGAATTAGCAAATTATGGATTCATATGTCCCATGAATTGTTT
This sequence comes from Bombina variegata variegata, assembly GCA_905336975.1. Lineage (NCBI taxonomy): Eukaryota > Metazoa > Chordata > Amphibia > Anura > Bombinatoridae > Bombina > Bombina variegata. The sequence goes on along the minus strand of CAJPDP010222878.1, from coordinate 4,596 downwards.
TTTTTTTTTTAGAATATTTATATATATTTATAACTAATGACTAGCTCTGAAGAAATCTGGGATAACATGATACCTGATATAAACAGTATGTTTACCTGATGATTAGATCCTTTAATCTTTTTCTTAATATTTTAGGTTTTACACATACTGAGCCTCCCTTCTGAAAAAAGTGATATGATAATAAAATACATTTTAAAACAAACAATGAACTTTCTTAACTCTTTATAAAATGTTTTATTGGCATTGCCTCTTTGGTATACAAAATGAGTATCCTTTATATTGTCTATTATATTGTTTATGGTGGCTGTATATCTACACATTTTCTCCTATTCATCTAGTGATTAATGTAAAGATTGTCAAAAATTAATTTTTGCAAATAATTTTAAAATACAGTATAGACATAAACGTCAAGGTTAAAATTTTAAGATTAAACAGTTAATTGAGACTTAATTATCAGAGGCCTAAATTGAATTCAACCAATTTGTGACACTAACATCTCATGGAGAAATCTTACTGTGAAAATTGTCCAATTCAAAAAGATTTGTATAGCCCCCATCACACCCAAAGATGTTAGTGACTCTACATTATAAAAAAATCAAACTTGAAAACAGCTAAATAGAAATAACCACGAGACAAGATAATTCACAAGGTCAATAGAGGTTTTACAAGTTCCATGTTCTGGGCCAAGCCACAGTTTTACCAATACCCCAACTATCTGTATTTTTAAACCCAACATTGGTAATGCAGAATAAATGTAAAAAGTATGTCTTGTTATGTATGAAACTTTTACTAATAATATGAGAATACATTTAGACATCATTTCAATTAATCAAAAACACTTTAATTTCTGGTTGATGGTACATAATTAATTGTGCAATTTAATATAGGAAGTATCTTGTAAACTAAGAATGGCAACTCTGTAAACAAGCAATAAAATAATGTTTTGCTGGTGTTTATGAAAAAGCTAATGTCATGTTATCTTTCATCTCTTAATAATATAACATCTAGCTTTTGCTACTAGCATAGAAACATTATTTATTTATTTTTTGGCCAGGCTTTCAATAACATCCTCTCTGTTAGCAGTAAATGCAAAATTTCTTATAAAAAAATAAAATTTAAGAGGAATGTTTAAGAAAATAAAGATAATGTGTCTAATAATTTATTTTAGATTTAAACTTAAAAGACATTATCATTATGCTAGTTAATTTTAATTTATTTAAAATGTTGACCATCTAAGATTACCGACCTTTAGGAGTTCTGAAAGAAATTGGATCTGAAAGGGGCCCCAATCCTTTTGCATTACGAGCTTGTATCCTGAAGTAATAAGCGATATCAAGGTTTAAATCCAAAATCTGATGCGTTAGTCGGTCGCCGCTCACTGTTTCCATGATCCAATCATCTATTTGTTGATTCTTATCCAATGTGTAAAACAGGATATAAGCTAAACAATAAAGATCAGATAAATAATTTTGAGTTTATAAAAGAACATAACATGTTTTAGTCACCTCCAGTTTATAATGTACCTTCATCACTTTTATAATTCTGGATATTTTTTTTATATACAGGAGTTCGAGTTCTACTAAGAACCTAGGACTTAAAAGGTCAACTGACCCTCTATCAGAGGATAACCAGCGACCAACCTGATAGACTGTTACAAGAACAGATTAAAAATTCAATAGGATAGACTGTTACAAGAACAGATTAAAAATTCAATAGGCTAGACTGTTACAAGAACAGATTAGAAATTCAATAGAAAATATATAAATTCAACTTCAAACCTTGTATACCCTTGTGTAAAAATTTTATTTAAAACATGATTTTTTGTGTTGTGCTTGCTGATTGGTTGCTAAATGTAGCACCAATCAGTAAGTGCTATCCAGGGTCCTGTGCCATAAATGGGCTGGCTCCTTAGCTTACATTCCTGCTTTTTCAAATAAAGATAGCAAGAGAACGAAGAGAAATTGATAATATTAGTAAATTAGAAAGTTGCTTAAAATGTAATGCTCTATCTGAATCATGAATAAAAATGTGGGTTTACTATCCCTTTAATGAACCTTAACTATGAGCAAGGATCTTGCATTAGTCAAGCCAAATTAATTTAAGAATTATAAAGAAAAATTAGAAATATGACTTGAAAATACAGTTTGATTTCTATCATATCTAATCATCAAATTACAATCTCTGCAAGCAAGTAAAACAGTTGTATATATTTTGATTCTACATTAGTCTACGAGAATTCTGCATGCATTGCCTATTTCAGTACATTTCTGCTGGTTAAATAAAACTCCATATGTACCAAACACTGGTATGCAGCATTGTCATATTTTCTTTCATAAGTAGGGATCTACAACAATGGCAAAGGTCAAAGTTTATATTGTCAATATTAAAGAAATGTAGTCTACTAAAACACATAAAACCTAAATCTTATATAACATACCTTCTGCAATGGTAATCTCTTTAGATAGTTTTTACGCTGATAGTGGTGTAACTATAAATAATTTTTTACATGGTGTTATATTTTAACATTTCTACCGTCTTATGAAATATTTGTTACATTTTTTTTATTATATTTCTCTTCATTACTTTTCTATAGTATAAATTATTTACAGATGCATGGACAACAAAGCCTTAATCATTTATCACATTTAAACACTGTGAAAATCTAAGGAGATCTGCTAAAAAATACATTGAATGAGTAAATCATTTGATTTTTGTTTTTGCAGAATATGCACATTTACCTGTAATTTTGCCGTTGGCTTCTATTGGAGGCTGCCAGCTTACAGTAACAGCCCGAGGGTTCCCTTCCCTTGTGATCACTGTTAAATCCTTCGGGGCAGATGTTGGTGCTGAAAAAGTTTGAAAATAAGAAAACACTTTAGTGATTTCATGCATAAATTGAAAGTGTGATTTACTATATATAGTGTGAACGTTAAAGTATTGCTCATAATGCATGCACATTTGTTTTTGTTTTGCAATTTTTAAAAATAAATAAAAGGTCTTTCTACTACTATTAAACTATAATATAAAATAAAACTACTTGTGCCCCAAAACATATTAATAATAATAGCCTGATAAATGGTTCATTTTCCTGTGATTGTCTAATACATAAACTCATGCAAATATTTAAAAAAATCAGTAGAAAAACACCATAAGAATAAAAAAATAAACTGAAATACAAATATATGGTGCAATTTAAAATTATATTTCATTGCAACTTCCAAAAAATACATAAACGGGTCTATAGACTGTATATATTATTAAATTGGAATATTGTAACTCATAAACTGAACACTATTTTCATAAAGTACAAAATAAATAGACACAAGACCTGAAATTACCTGTCTCATAGGTAGTTGCATGAGCTGTCATACTCCATGTGCTTGATCGTCTACCCTTTGTGACCATAACTGAAAACTCATACATTGTGTTGGGCTTTAGGCTAGTGACAGTATGACTTAATGATGTAGTATCTGCTGACTTAAAAAAACAGTCAAACAAAAAAAACAGAAATTCAACCCATAGGAAAAATCATTTATCTAAACAATTAAACAATAATACAAAATAATTATAAAATAAATATTAAAAAAAACTATCAATTAAATTGTAATATTTCAGATAAGAATGGGCTTTGATTATGACCATGTATGTCCACATCTGGAAGACCTCATATTTAAATAAAAGTTTACTTTGTACCAATCCAATGCTACAGAATTTTGCAGCGCTACACAAATAAATGATAATAATAATAATAATAATAATAATAATAATAATTCAATATCTCCACTAATAATTAGATTTTTTAAATCAAATTATACAGTTGGTAATTAAAGCCACACTTTAATTTTGTCTTTAAAATAAAAGTAGCTTTCATATCCCAGCTTTTTTTTAATAAAATAAGCGCTAAGGAATTTTGCAGCGCTATACAAATAAATGATAATAATAATAAAATAAAATAACAATATCTGATGTGTGAATTATGCCTCGTGATATTCTTCAAACATCTAACAAGCACATTTAATAAATATAAAATAAACAATAAAATAATTTTATCAAATATAAACTGAGGATTTTGTAACTGACTATTTCTCAGTTACCACCAATAGTATTAATCTTTTAACATTGTCTTCTTCTTATTGTTCTGCTTGGCTCTTGGCTACATTACTTCTATTAAAAATCAAAATACAAAGTGGATCATCCAACATTTTTATAAAAAAGCTTCTTTCTGTCTGATAAGCACTTTCAGCTAGATTACGAGTTGAGCGTTATGAGTCAAATAGCAGCGGTGTAGCCCATAATGCATCATTTTCCCTAACGCAGCCATTATGAGTCTTTAGCCTGTAACGCAACATCAGTACCGCACTCCTAAAAATTACTTTTTTAATGGGATTCCCAAAGCGCTGGTATTACAAGTTTTGCGGTATGGCTAAAAAGCGAGCGTTAAATTCTAAAACGACAAGATCCGTAACACCATCTAAAGTCAGTAGTTATGAGTTTTACGCTACAAAGCTGTAACATAAAACTCATAACTAATGTGTTAAAAAGTACACTAACACCCATAAACTACCTATTAACCCCTAAACCGAGGCCCTCCCGCAT
>CAJPDP010222553.1:0-12107 GCA_905336975.1 Bombina variegata variegata | reverse complement strand
GTGCGAGGATTCCGGTTGTTCTACTGATATCTCTATTGAGGGAAGAAGGTGAAGTTCCCTGTATACATCCTATCTGCACCAGTCGGACCGGAACCTTTGTTTTGATCACAGCTCCCGTGGGGAGCGCTGAGGAGGTGAGACGGAGTAGTGCTGCAGCGACAGTGAAGACACAGCACAGTGAACGAGAGAGAGAGAGAGTGAGGTGAATGGAATTTTCCTACACACTGAGCGCCTACTAACGGAGTGTGGCATTGCATGTAGTACACCCTAGACATTTATAACAGCCAAGTTTTCTAGACTGTAACCATGTATCCTTGGTATATGAATGTTTAGGATCTGTGTTCATTAGTAGGTCTTGTAAATTGCATCCCCTTTTATACCCCAATCTTGGTGGGGGGATATCCTTAAATGGTAAACCCTTGTCAGATGTCAGCAAATCCCAATGCTCCTTCACTGATTTCGCCAGTATATCCACAGCTGGCAAATACGTGGTAATGAATATCATCCGTTTTTCAGCTGGCTTGTCTTTCTTGCTCCTGAGTAGTTGCTCCCTGTCTGTGTCTTTAGCTATCCTGTATGCATTCTGAATAGCATCAAAGGTGTATCCTCTTCATAGAAATTTGTTCGACATCTCACTCAGCTGTATATCAGCCTTCTCCTTTACTGAATTGTTCCTTACTACCCTATATAGTTGTGCCAGTGGTATAGCTTTGATAAGAGATCAAGGATGGCTACTACTTGCCAATAGTAAAGAGTTTCTATCAGTAGGTTTCTGATACATGGTCGTCTCCAGGTTCACAATGCCTTTAAAGATTCTTAAGTCTAAAAAATCAATAGACTCTTTATTGGCAATCATCTTGAATTTAACTGGATGTGTTAGGTCCTTCAGGGCTTGTACCCAAATATTAAGTCTTTCTTCCGTTCCTTCTCCAAAGAAGCAGGACATCATCGATGTATCTCATGTATTTGATAATCTCAGGACGTTCATATACCTTCATTATGTTGGATTAAAAACTCTCCATATACAGGTTCGCATATGAAGGGGCCATATACAACCCCATAGCTGTTCCCATTGTTTGTTGGAAGTATTTTGATTCAAACCTGAAGTAGTTCAGAGTCAGACATAATTGTAGGATCTTGATGATGTACCCACTATCTGGTCCCACATATGGGTATCTCAATAGAGCCTCCTTAACAGCCTCCATCCCTCCTTGGTGGGGGATGATGGTATACAAGCTTGTAACATCCATTGTTACCAGATAGTCGTCCATGGATATATCATGTAGTTTTGAAAGTTGTTTCAAGACATCGGTGGAATCACGTACATAAGATTTCATATGTCTAACCAAAGGTTGTAGGAATGAATCTATCCATTGTGCTAATGGGCTAAGTAAGGATCCTCTTGCAGATACGATTGGAGGGCCAGGTGGTTTCTCTAAACCCTTGTGGACTTTGGGTAGAGTATACAATACAGGGCAAATAGGATATTGTACCTGTAGCCACTCATATGTCCCCTTGTTAATCCAACCGCTCTCCAAGCCTTCCAATAATGTTGTTTCGATGATTTCCTGAAATTGTTTAGTTGGATCCATCAATAGTGGTTGGTATACCATGGTGTCATCCAATTGTGAAAGAATTTCTTCCCTATAGTCACTATAGTTGAAGACCACAATTGCCCCTCCTTTATCCGCTTTGCGAATCACAATGTTTGGATCTTTCGACAGACTCCTGATTGCCATCTGTTCATCTTTAGAAATAGTATGTCTGAACTTTTTCTCTGGCATCGTTGAAATATCCTGTAGGACCAATCTAGTATAAGTCTTTATACTTGCGGAGGTCTGTATAGGGTCGAATGTACTTTTTTTCTTTAAAGTAGTCTCCATTTTATGTTATTCCATCTGTTTAAAGTGATCTTTCAACTTTAAATTCCTTTTGAATTTTTGTACATCCAGCCATGTATCAAACTCACTCGATCTTTTGGTCGGTATAAATGTCAGGCCTCTATTTAGTAATTTCTGTTCTGTCTCAGTGAGAATCAGGTCAGAAAGATTCAACACTATGTTTTCTTCGTTTGTCCAGAGAGTGGAGGTCTTCCAGTGAGTCCCACCCCTTCTTGGATGTGGTCTTCTTCCCTTTTTCGGTGGCTTGATCTTGTTGTGACCCCTAAAAAATGAGATTCAGATGTTGAGGGTCTTGTATACTCATATGTCCTCATGGTGTCAGAGTCAGAACCAGAACTAGTGTCCACGGTATGTAGTTGTCTCCTAGTGTACACCCTCTGGTGGCGTGGTCGCCATGGTCTGAAGCTCTGTCTTTCTTCAGGGCTAAGTATCCATTTGTACACTTGTTTCTCCCTATAATCTTCAACCACTTGTTGCAATTTCTTATTTTTGAATGCCACTAGGGAATCCTTGTATTCCTTCACTTGTTGTGTGAGTTTATTTAGCCAGTTTTCGCTCAGATCTTGTTGTAGAGCTATCCCCTTAGTGGTGTCAAATATCACAATTTCATCTTTAACTTTATTAAGTAACGCTCTTACTTCATCAACCACTAGTAGCAATAAATCCAATGAGCATTTATTTAACACTGCACACCATTTTTTACAAAACTCACTGTTGTTCCTCCCAATAGTGGGCACATTATGGATTCGAAAGCCCTTTGGGATCATCCTCTTTTTAGAATATTCAGATAGATACACTCCATGTAAGTGTAGATCCACTTCCCTTTTCTTCAATTTAAGTAAACTAAGGTATATGGACTGGGCTGATTCTGTGTCAGAAGTAATATCCTCATGCTCAAACAGAATTCTTGCTGCATCCACCTCTGTCAGGGAGAGTGTTTCTGCCCCCTCTACATTAGGTGGTACCATTGTTGTTAGGCCTTGTGAGGCATTAATCAATTGTGGTGTCTCCATAGTCCACACTGTGGTGTGTAGTGTCACCTACGTGAATCCCTGTGAATGGTAGCTGAAGAGAAGGAAGGCCTCAGTGCAGTGGGTGCTGCAAAGTATAGCAATAGAACAGATATAGCGCACTTCCACTCGCCAAAGTCTCAAGACCAGGGTGCATAAACCATTAAATACAGTCCAATAATATGCACTCACTGGATTTAAACCACAGCACACTTTATTAGGTTGTGACGTTTCGGGGCATTTACCCCTTCCTCAGACAATTCAAATGTGATACAAACAGTGTATAAAAGTGTAACAAGCCGCTCCTCCAATCAGAATTCAGCCAATCAGACAGAAGCAGCCCCAATTGCTTCATGGGCACATAATCACATAATCAAATGTATACCAAACAATATTGTAACACTATCTATAGCATAAATACAAAAATAGGGCATTAATAAACTTATGCAGTGAATCATACATATCTTGTGTATCAAGTGATCATCAAAAAAGTGACATTTAATAATGAGGACTAGGATTTATATCTATATCATAAATACAGTGTATTAAATATTAACAAGAACCACTGCACATAAAGCACATCCAATATATGTCAATATATACACTGATGAGCATAAATGAAACAGCAATGATAAATGTTAGAGCATAAGAACATAACATACGATCAGGAAATTTATACCTTATAGGCAACAACAGGTTAGACATCAGACTTACATCCGCCATTAGACAGCACGCTGAAATTAGCATGGACTTGTGGGTGTGGCCAGTGCTAGTAACTCATGCCGCACCCTTCCGTGGTCACAGAAGGACAGCCAACCATATCATTGCATCAGACATTGCTATAGCAGCATTGAACAGCACGCCGAAATCGGCATAGGCTTGTGGGCGTGACAGGTACTAGTGACTCGTATCGCATACATCCATGTCACAGAGGGAGTAGCCGACGAACCCAATGTATCTAACGTTGCTATAGCAATCCATATCCCCTATAATGCAAACCAGACGTTCAAATTACAGTAGAGGGAATATTATAATCATCTATTGCAACATCTATCTTACATGAATCTAACTCTTAGCTATCACCGACTATAACCTCTCATTATCCTGAGTCTAACAATATGAATCACATTGTCCTATATCTAACAAAACTTCTATGTCTGGCAAACAATTCATATGTCTAACACAACATTATTCATAGAGCATTACATCCTACCACAGTTATCCTATAATATCAGACCAAAATATCAGCTATAACTGCTCTATGCGGACTATAGATCTAGCCCTACTAACATCTATCTATACTGGTCTCTATATTGGTAAGCTTTTGGCTTACCGTGATAGATACACACTTAACACTTTTTAACATCTGACATTACAACAATGATGAGAAACTTTGCAACTGGGCTCTCTATCTGCCAACACCAATAGTGGGGCTGCATAACAGCGGTCCATAAGTGTAAACTCATATTAAGTGATTACGTGAACTGCTGCTTGAATTCGATTCTGGAATGTGTGAATTTTGAAACAGGGAACCAGTTAGAAATCGTCTGACTTTGTTCAATCAAAGCAATACGCAGGCAGGAGGTCGCCTTTGAGAGCATAGCGTGTCTGCTACTCTGATATGATTGAGATTGAACTGATATGAATGTGAAAACCAACCGATTTATACATATTTATGGTTACCCATATTACCAATCATCACTTCTCCCCTAATCCACTTAGCCCTTATGGTTTTAATTCTAATATAAGACACCTAATTGGGAACATGACTGATTAAAAGTGGGGTGGAAGTTGATAATACCCATCCCCCCAATACTCCCATTTGGTGTAATTATTTTCTGTTTTTGTTTATGTTTTTGTTTTGTCCTTTGAATATTTGTTCATTAAAGTGTTAATTTTAACGTACTATATATTTTAAGTTCCTCTCTAGCCTGATTTACTTTTTGTAACAGTTCATCAGAGGATGGGTTCAGCTTATGGTCTTTCTCAGCATCTTTTAGTGTGATTATGATTTTGGTATATGCCAATTCTATTTGTTTGCGATGTTGCATTGTTTGTTTGATTATTTCTACTCTAATGAAGCATTTATATTTTTCCCAGTTGTTAACATGTGATGTGTCATTAGGGTCGTTTACATCAAAGAAGAGGGAAGTTTTATCCATGATATATTTAAATATAATTGGGTCAGTGAAAATTGCGTCGTCAAGTCTCCAGGAGTTTCCTTTCCCTGTTTATTGGGACCAGGCGAATGAGCTTATCACCATTGCATGGTCTGACCAAGGAGTCTGTGATATTTTGGAATCTATGAGTAAATGCAGAGAGGACTGGTCACAAAAAATATAATCCAGTCGAGTGTATATTTTTTGGGGATGGGAAATGAAAGTATAGTCTTTTATCAAATTGTGAGTTAATCTCCACGTATCAAAGGTAGGTATGGTTTGTAGTGCTAGCCAGTTAACTTTGATGTTTTTTGGGGGCATATATTATTTCCCTGAGGAGACATCTAGGGTTGAATCGATAGGAAAGTTTAGATCCCTGCTATGAAGATGGGGCCTTTTGCATGATCTAATAATAGGGTCATCACCTTTCTGAAGAACGTTGGGTTGGAGCGATTTGGAGCATATAGGTTTAATAGGGTGAGGGGTCTACCATAACAGAGTCCTACTTGAAGAAGGAACCTGCCTTCTTCATCTTGGTTGTGATGTAATAATTAAGACACCATACAGACACCATTTTTTGTTGTGTTGGAGCTAGTGAAGAATTTATCGTAATAGAGGAAAGAGAGTTTGGGTTCATGTTTTTTCCTAAAATGTGTCTCTTGAATGAACACTATGTCTAAATGTTTTTTTGTGGAAGTCATGTAAAGCTATAGAATGTGTTTGGGCCAACAAGAAGCCTTTTACATTTTGAGTTGCAATGTTAAGTTTGTTAGGAATAATATTTTGAGTCATGATAGTGATTAAGACTTCTATCCGGTCCCACTTGGGGTTATAGGTGTTTATCAGGGAGTTTCTTGAAGGAGATGGTAGGATCACAAGGGGAGGCAGGAAGAATTGAAGGTGAATATAGTGAATATAAAAATAAAACTGGAAGTAGTCAAAACTTTTAGAGTAGTGTCTCTAGGGGGGGTAAGGCTTTCTCTAATCGGATTGGTCCAAATATGGTGAAGAGAGGTTGCTTTTGCAGAGTATGGAATTTGCTCTTAGATAATAAATAACATTTGAGAAATTAAGAAGGAATATGGGTCGCGTATATTTTGAACTGAGGAGAAAGAGTAGGTGGTGGTATTAGGAAATAATACAATGGAAGCACATCAAAACAAAGTGTCCGTACAACATCTAACATAAACTTCTGGAGCTGTAATAAGGAGTGTAGATGTTTGCATATATCAATCCAATATGTAAATATCTGGATGTATAACAAATACACATATAACCTATTGGACAATAAGGCAGTCATGATTTGTGGGTGTTATAAATGTTTGCATGTAGGGATATAGCATGCACATATCTACACATATAACCTAATGAGCACTGCAAAATTCAACAGTTATAAATACCAAAAGTTGTCTAGTAGGTCTAGACATGGCAATTCCTGAAAAGCCTATAGAATAAGGTTAGGTAGAGTAATTTGGGCACATCAACTTTGAACTTGAAATACCTAAAAAGAGAAAAAAAGAAACAATTAAATGCAAACAGAGCAACAATTACTAACAATATTAAGCTATAACTTTGTGAGCCAAATGACTCACGGGCCAAGAGGCCCACAAACTAATGAATTGGATATCCTGACCCTGTCTGTAACATAACACTCTTATTTATCTAACTAAACCTTTACTATAATGGCGTAACCGAGGTCTATACACCCCAACTACCAAAGTTAAGATCCTTTAGTTGCAGATAAGTTCAAGTAGTCGATAGATTATCTAACAATTAGCTTATTGAGACTCATCTGAGCATGAAACAAAACCACAATTGCATTTACTTAGTACTAATTAGTATAAAGGATAAAAAGGGGTGGTTAGAGAGTTATACTGTCCCTAGTGGGCTCTTAAATGTAGCCTTGAAGATGTTTGTCCAGATATCATAGAGTATCTCATACATGACTAGATGTGGTTTAGTCCTGAAGAGGAAATTTTAGAGAATTACACATATCATCCATACGGGTCTAGAATCAGGTTACTGAGGATGTGTATCTAGGGTCTTGGAGTTGATGTCTCTTGTTGGGAGGATTTTTGGCAATGTCACTCCATGTTCTATGTTTTGAGGCTTGAGGAGACAGACTTTTCTGGGTTGGAGGTGTCGTTGAGTCTGTTGAAGTTGTAGGCGGTGGAGTTATGTTGAGCTTACTGCAAAAGGAGAGAATGTCTGATACGTGGGCACAGTCATCTCCTGCCATTCTTAACAACCTGAATTTGTACAGGAAACCCCCATCTTTAGGGTATGTTTAGGTTGCAAAGGTGTTGAGTTAGGACATTGAATTCTCTTCTTTTTTGCAATGTTCTTATTGAAAGATCAGCAAAGAATTTAACGTTTGTGCCTTGATATTGGAAAGTTAGTTGTTTGCGTGCTTGTTGTAGTATAAGTTCCTTCTCTTGAAACTTTGCGAAACAGATTACTACATCTCTGGGTGGGTTAATATCTGCTGGTCTTGGCTTTAGAGAACGGTGAGCCCTTTCCATTTGTATAGTGGGGATATCTGGATGCTCATCACCCAGTAACGGGCGAAACAAGCCATCCAGATAATTACGCAGATGAGAGCCAAAACTGTTTCGGGTATACCTTTGATCCATATATTGTTACGTCTTGTTCTGTTCTCTATTTCGTCCACCTTAGTTTCTAGCTTTATTATTTGTTTTTGTTGAAAACGCATCTTGTTTGACATAGATAAGATTTCTGAGGTTATTTCCTTTCTGTCTCCTTCAAGAGTTTCCACTCTCATTCCCAGATCATTTAAATATTTCTTGAGATCCGCACACTCTTCTTTTATGCAGGACTTCACCTGATTTATGAGCGTTTCCATAGCTTTGAGAGTAATGGGACCTTCTGTATCTGTATCTTTACCAGGAGTGTGAAGCACAGTGCAATTGTCATCTAGTGCTGTGTCTGCGGTAGAATCATACATTTCTTCTGTGGGTTTTTGTTTATCTAAAGCTTTAAAGAAGGTATTTATGTTGTTTGTACCGGCTTTGGTATTTTTATCCTGTTTAGCAAGCCTTTTAGAATCCATGACTAAAGGCTGGTAAAGATAACACTATACACTAATTCCCAAATCTCTCCCTGGCATTTTGTGGCATTTTGTAGTCCCTCACAGTGTTATAAATAGGTAATATTATATAGAGAGATATTGAATTGTAGGCCTTTGAAAGGAGCATATAGCTGTTTTACATTGTGTCACGTTCTATTGAGCAGAGTTCATAAAATGCAAGGCTGCAGATAGGTCCGATGTAAGTATTATGTATGTTTCTCACATTGTGAGCTTGTTAGAGTATCCTTTCACAACATGTATGTAATTCCGTTTACCGCATGGTCGCCGCCTGCGCGGCTTCAGATATAGCAGTAGGTGTTGCCTGGGTGCGATTAATGGTATTCGGCTGTGTGTCTGAATATATATTTATGTCCTGCTTACCCAGTTGTGGTGCGTGTTCCTAATCTCACCTGCTGCGTCTCTGTTTCAGGTTTTGGCCATGCTGCAGAGGTTAGGCTTGTATAAGCCGCGATCGCCACAGCGGTTTCTGATACGGGACAGAATATTTAATGGTAGCGACAGTGAGATTGCACAATGGGTCCACTATTTCCACCACCTTTGGGTCCGTTTATTAGCTATGTGTGCCGGTTTGACGCCTTACAGCTCACCACTTTCAGGAGCGTTAGAAAGGTGCGGCCATCTTAGACTGCGTTCCGGCTCTGCCCCTCTATTGTTTGTGCTTTTTATCTATTCCTAACTGTTCTCAGCATAATAGATTAGATAAGGGAAGACATGGTGGTGTCTCTTATTCTATAGAAACTCAAAGAAGTTGGACAGCTCACAAGATAAAGTACAAACCAAGGGCCAAAAAAAATAAAATAAGTATACTGCATTTTTTATGGCTTTCATGGGTCACATGTGACATTACCATGCACTATCAGCAACACGTGTAGATCTATTTTTAAGATATAATTCTATTGTTCAGTACTATAAACCTGCATTTTTCAACTTTTTATGTAGCAACATTCCCTAAAGATACAATATGTCTCTCCCCTAACAATCAATAAAAATTATATAATTATAAATTAATGAAACAAACATGTAAATCCCAGATCTATTCAAATTGATGTTGTGTATGTGTACTATAAACTAAATATAAAGGGCCAGATTACGTGTGGAGCTCTGGTTAACTGTTTTGTGAAACTTAAAAGGACATGAAACCCAATTTTTTTCTTTCATGATTAAGATAGACAATACCATTTTACACAACTTTCTAATTTACTTCTATTATCTAATTTGTTTCATTCTTTTGGTATCATTTGTTGAAGCAATGCACTAATGGTTTCTAACTGAACACACGGGTGAGCCAATAACAATCGTTATATTTATGCAACCACCAATCAACAGCTAGAACCTAGGTCTCTCTTCTGATCCTGAGCTTGCCTAGATAAACCTTTTAGCAAAGGATAACAAGAGAAGGAAGCAATTTAAATAATAGAAGTAAGTTGGAAAGTTGTTTAAAATTGTATTCTCTATCTGAATCATGAAAGAAATTTTTTGGGTTTCATGTCCCTTTAAATATGTCACAAAACACATCACAAATATATTACAAAGTATAGTTGCACACATAATAACACCATCTAATAAAATTATTTAAAAAGAGACTTCCGGTGGGCGGGCAAAGTGAGAGGACGCAAGGAAAGGAGCTCCTGATACAGAGCTCCAAGACTTAGCCTTTCACCACTAGAACTAGCCCATTAACAGCCGATATCCTTGGCAGAGGTACAGTGTCTGCCCGGACTTGAATCGGCAAGGAATTAAACAATAATTCCCTCACCGCTGAAGGCACAGACAGTTGAGGAAGAGGAGCGTAGCGGCGGATGCCGCCAAAGCAGAGGCGCACTCCACAGCACCAGGAGCAATTCACCATCGACCGATCCCAGAATAGAGCCCAGCCGACAGTCGGGGTTACAACGGAGGAGGAGAGAGCTCCCTGAAAGGCATCACAGCGCCGGAGGGTGAGATAGTCTAAGGCGGGAAACCGCCATCTTGGCCTAGTGAGAGTGACGCACTGAGGCCCAGCGTGTGTGTGGAGAGCCCTGTTAGCCCCAAAGTTAAAGGGGGAGTGAGTGTGAAGGGACCAACAGACAACACAACACAGTGGGCAGCAACAGACCGAGCTCACAGGGATCCAAGCGGGCAGTGCATAGCAGGCAAAGGGGACACGGAGTGCAAGTGGCCAGGGACAGGGAACTAAAATCCGCCCCACAGCAGAATTAGGCAGCATAACCCCTAAGCGGAGGCCTAGCCCAGGCATAAAAAATTCTCTGCCCTAGATCTGCTTCACTGTGGGAGACACAGAGGAAAGCTGCACATATCCCTGGACAGAAGGGGGGAGAATAAGCGGACATAGAGCTTTCTACGGCCTACACATATATAGATCTAACTAAACAAACTGTACTGACTATAACAGTCTCTTATAAGGGATGTCTCCTCTGGTTGTGGGGAGGAACTAAGGTGATCTAGAGTTTATATAAAGACCCCACTGTTATACTCTTACCAGCATCGGGGGGGAGAGCCTTCCTCCCATTTTATGTGTATTTCTGGAACTGTTTAAGAAACTGACATCTTACACAGCTATGCAGCACTAAAGTACAAAGATCCCCATACCCCCACTCACCCATCTTGCTTCTGATCTTATAGGAAGCCCTTGCTAGAATGGGCCCAGTTCACTAAAAGTCACATATCTTTGCTCCAAGAACAATTTAGCATTAATCAAATACAGTTGGTACTATCAGCTGTTTGTATCTCAGCCCTGTATGCACAAATATTATAACTCTTACGTCAAAAAAACGGACGCTATGGCCAGTAAGCAAAAGAATGCAGACAAAAAGAAAAATCAGGCAGAGGCCCAGCAGGCCGCAGAGCTGGCAGAAGACACACCACCTAACGTAATGATGGACACACACCCGATTGTTACACAAATCTCAGCACTGTTTCTGCCATAGATTGACCAGCTTCAATCGGGGATGGATTCTCTCACAGAGGAGGTTAAGACCTTCAATGGCAGATTAACAAGGATAGAGCAAAAGGTGGCGGAAGAGGAATCAAGACACAGAGAAAGAGAATCCCAAGTCAATTCCCTGCAGCAACAAAATGAGAGGTTGTGGGCAAAAATTGACGATTTGGAAAACAGATTGCGCAGAAATAACCTTCGGATGGTGGGGGTCCCAGAGTCGCTGCCGGGCTCACAATTAGTGGAATTTGCAGAGAACATCCTTCCCAACCTGTTGAATATTCCTAAAGAATCATTGCCATGCACAGTAGAAAGAGCCCACAGAGTGGGAGACCAAAGAAGACAAGGAGACAACAATCAGCCACCACGCCAAGTGATGGTGAAATATCTAAATTTCAAAGATAAAATAACAATATTACAAGCATATAGGAAGACCACCTCATTGGAATACGAGGGAAGAAGAATCCTGCTGTTCCAGGACTATTCAGCGACTGTAGCTGCTAAAAGAAGAGAATTCACGCCGTTTTGTAAACAACTCAATGAACAGGGTAGAACAGCGGCCTTACTGTTTCCAGCGAGACTGAGACTGCATACAGAGAAAGGTCCACTGTTCTTTGAGTCCCCAATGCAACTTAAATTACACCTTCAAAGAGAAAGAGAAAAGCAATGCAGAGTAAACGAAGAGGAGGCAGTACCGTGAGCTAGAGTTCTGGCTGGGCCCGGACACGTCAGAAGTATTTGTCATCTGCGGACATGAACATGAACACTTGTATCCTTGCAAAGTGAGGGGGGGGATTATTAGTAAACAAAGTTTGCATTGTATTATTCACTTAAACCCTAGAGTAGGGAACAATTCAAAAGTTATTAGTTTAACCCCTTAACGACTCATGTCGTACAGGGTACGTCTTGCACAATCTGGTCTTTAAAGACCAGAGACGTACCCTGTACGACATAGGAGTTTAAAGCATCTGGAAGCGATCCTGATCGCTTCCA
>CAJPDP010222530.1:260-10711 GCA_905336975.1 Bombina variegata variegata | reverse complement strand
ATCCCCAGCACTGCAAGATCCCTAGTGAAATATTAAAAATGTAGATTTTGCTTTACTTCTCCAAGGAACCAATGCATTTCTGTATGTGAAGGAGAGACAAGCCCAGTGCAATATAGCACTGCATGACATGATAGTTCTGCTGCATTTTTACACTTTGTGCTTTCTATTTTATATCAATGTATGCTTCAGATTACATTGTATTACATTTAAACTTACTTTCTATTTTGTATTTTATTTTGTATACAGCAGTTTATTTAGGATTCTGATGTTTCAAATTCTGATTATGCCTTCACAGTTTCTGTGTAACCTTAACAAATTAGGCTCATAATTTGTATATTTATGTGTATCTTTTATAAATTAGATGACACTTTGCATGTCTTTTATTTAAATTAAAACTGAAAAACTGTCAGCTTCAGTTTACCAGAGAGCGTCATTAATTTCCATGGGCCAGATAATGAAACATTCTCTAGTTTGGAGAGAGAATATAGTGCTGACTTCACAGGGGCAGAACTCACTGAATTTTCTAAGAAAAGGGGAGGATCCCAGAGACATGAGAAATTCCTTCCATAGAAAGCAATGAAGCTTTCTGGGATAGAACATTTCACATGGGAGAGAGAAGGTATCTGGGGAACTCCTGGGGCTAATATAAAGGCTCAGTTTGCATCAATTTCAAATTAAACTGAAATGCTTCCACTACAATCTAATTTGCCTTAGTCTATATTTTAGTAAATATTACTTTTCTGTTAGTTAAAATAAGTGTATTGTGAATTTCATAAGAATTTCATAAGACTTGTGAGAGAGCTTCAGACATACCCTGGTAACTATTCTGTTCAGCCTAGGGAACTGCCCTGTCCCTCCCACTTTCTGAAAGTGTCAGTTTACAATGGAGAAAATACAAAGTGCAATGTAATTTGTGAAAGATACACAGGAATATATAAAGTATGATCCTACGTTATTAAAGTAAAACATAAACTTTCAAAGCATAATCAGAATGTGTAAAATCACTGCTAGATCAAAATTTAAATGTATAAAAATACAAATGATAAAGTGCAAAGCTTAAATTCAATAAGGTGCTTTAAAGGTTCCCATATTATGGTCAACTAAATAAAAAATATCTATAAAAGACAGAGATAGAAATACCTTTATATTGAAGAAAAATAGATATAAAAACAAATCCATTAATACACTATGGTTAATGTATGTTCTATTCCTACATTATTTACTGTGCTTTTGTTATCCAACACAGTTTTAACATTCACGATTGTTGCTCTGTCGCTGCACTAAACTCGCTAACCAAGGCTAATTCCACCCATCCTCCTCCTGCTTGCTGATCCTTTTCATTGCATAAATGCTGCTTGCCAAACTGCTGTCACTTTCATCAAGAGCATTTAATGCATGTCCCCTCTGACATGTTGGTTGACAGATCCAACCATTGAGGTGGTCAGTCCAATGAGGGATCTTACCATTGATGAAGATGACACAGCAGAGTTCATCTGTCAATACTCTAGGCCAGTGCAAGCCACGTGGAAGAAAAAGGATGTAGACGTGTGCGCTGATGGGGAGCGGATCATTATCGAACAAGATTGGAATGTAGCCAAGCTGATAATAAAATCTACAATTCCAGAAGACAGTGGCATCTATGTGTGTGAAGCCGCAGGCACTAGAGTTATCGCTATGCTTGAAGTTGAAGGTGAGGTCTTCCCACAAAAGTGGAAGGCTACCTCAATATCATTTTTAATGTATGCAAAAGGCTTGACAGTGTTCACAACAGGGATATGTGGCCCCAAGGATGGCATAAAAATGTGGGTTCAGAGATTTCATTTCACTTAAATGGACATTAAAGCAATTTTTTCTTTGATGTATTTTAAAAGAACTTAAAAATGTGTTGGAGCATTTTATTATCGTACTATTGTTTAGATATAACTGTGTATAATCCCTACAAACGTCAGCTCCAGAGCAGCAATGCACTCCTGGGACCTAGTTAGCACATCTGCTTAGCCAATAATAAGGGGTATATATATATATGTAGCCACCAATCACTAGCTAGCTCCTAGTAAGGCTTTGCTGCTCCTGAGCTTACCTAGGTATTTTTTCAGCAAAGGATAGCAAGAGACCAAAGAAAATTTGATTACAGAAGTAAGCTGAAAAAGCATCTTAAAATTACGTGTTCTATCTGAACCATGAAAGTTTGATTTTGAGTTTCATGTCCCTTTAATGATGTTCCTGTGCTGAGCAATATACATTTTTTTTTGTAGGACATTTTATCATCCAACCATAGAGGAAGTAGAGTTATAAGTTAGTGAGAAATCTAGTGGTGAGCAGTTTTAATATAACCATTTATTACGCAAAACATGAGCTTAACATGCTTAGCTAGAACACAAGAAAGTATTTTATTTTAATGTTCCTTTAAGCATATTTTATTTTGATGAAAAATAGAAGTGGAATCAGTATTCAATTATTAGATTCAAGTTGAGTTTTTTTGTTTGTTTATTTCTTATTGGATAAAAGGGGAAAAAGGAATCTTCTTACACTTTACCAGGATAACAATTAAAATAAGCCTAGGGAGCAAGAGTAAATATTGTTACTGTGCTGCTAACTAACTTAATTTAGCATTAAAAAACAAACACAGAAATTAATCTAGCCTTTGCAAATATAGTAGTTGTATTCCATGTTTATTCTTTGTTAAACAACCTGCATAGAAATATTAACAGTAAATTAATCTTTATTATTATTATTCTGTAGAACTCCCAACTGTCCCTATTTGAGAGGGACAGTCCTTATTTCTGAGTTCAGTGCTGCTTGTCCCTCTGAGACAGCAATATATCCCAATTTTCCTTAGCCCCACCCATAGAATACCCACACACACCTGTGAACCACAGAGGTATGCCCATTATTTAACCAGACCACCCACTATCCAACTGACCCATTCCTACCATCACAGCCCGACCACTAAACATTGACAACCACACTTAACCTCTGAGTCCCCAATGCCTGGAAAAAATTATGGGAGGTGTTTTATTTATTCATAGTGTTCAAGCACAGGCATACACTAACACCGCTCGCATATCACAAGTAGAAAGCAAAAAGTTGCGGGTTTGGCACTCTAATTTCAGGATTTCGAATATCGCAACCGTTTTTTAACTTCCTCTCCCCATAGACTTCAATAGAGTACTCTGATAAAAAAAAACTACCTAACACTTCTCTCTTGCGCACTAACCCGAGACCTACATCGCTAAAGACTAAGGTAGTTATCAATATTTTACATTCCAATGTTCTCCACGTAAAAAAGAAAATGGTCTTTTTAAATATATACTTCTGCATCTGATACTTTTTTTGTAAAATATATATCTATACCTATATATCTAAATGTATATATACATATATACTGTATATATATATATATATATATATATATATATATGTTTATATATATTTATATTTACATATACAAAGTGAAGAAGAATGGAATGTAAAATATTTAAGGTATTTAACTGGGAAAGGCTCCAAAGTTTATATGTGTATTTATGTATATATACATGCATATAAGTGCATATATATATATATATATATATATATATATATTATGCATGCGGGCACTCACAGGACTTAGTTAGATAGAAATGGTTTATTCATCAATATGTTTCATCAAAGAGGCAAGGGCGACGTTTCGGCTTATAACCTAAGCCATCTTCAAGACCATCTAAAATACAGACATTACGTTACATTGTTGTATTTGAAGCATATACATAATTTATACAAAAGTAAAAAACAAACAAAAAATAACAAAAATTCAGTACTAACACCTGTTAAACGCATCACCTATGTGAATATTATTACTGTCCTCAAAGGGTTAGTCCCAAGGAGGCAAATATTAATAAAACCCTTTTAAAAGAGTGTTTCTCCTCTCAGCTCAAGCATATATATTTACACGAATCCATGTGTTATATATAATTTCAAGGTGAACAATGGTTATTACAATGTAACAAGGTGCACAATGGTTTACATGTCACACCTTCAAGGAATTTTGTTACATCAAATCCAATATCTTACATGGTTACTTTCATATTGACATACCTTTAAATATCAACGTTCACAAATTCGACATCTCAACCGCCATAGAAAAAACAAGCTGCTGCTAGTGTTTAATGCAAATCAGTCTTTTAACCAAACCACTCAGTCCTCATTGGCTATAGCATCATATGGCGCATCAAAGGGGGTTTGTCAAAGTAGCGAGTAATAGTTACAGTGTAGCATAATTATTGGCAATCTTAGTTAAATCCATATATTATATACAAGTACAAGGTGTACAGTGATTATAACAATAATGTGGCAGTAGTTTACATGTCACAACTTTAAAGAGTTGTGTTACAACAAATCCGATGTCTTACATGATTACATTCATATTAACATACTCTTAAATATCAGCGTTCATAAACTCTGCGTCTCAACCACCATTGGAAAAAGCTGCTGTTAGTGTTTAGTACAAGGTAGTCTTTTAACCAGACCGCTCAATCCTAATTGGCTATAACGTCATATGACACATCAAAAGGGATGTGTCAAAGTAGCGAGTAATGGCTACAATGTAGCATAATGATTGGCAGACCTATTAGTGCCCATAGTGGGCCCGAGGATGAGGAGTAGCGGTGGTCATAGGGGAATGTTGGTGTATAGATAATAGTAGTTATCACTGCATAGCTTAGTGACATGTGTCCCACATTATGGAATCAGTTGCTATTTTAAGCGACTTTTGAACACATCTAACAACACATATGAGGTATTAATTTACACAAGTGGTTCATGGTAGGTGTGCACAACCCCCTAGGTATTACAATGCCGATCTAATGGCATTTTTGTGGTTAGTCAGTCTTTCTTTGAAGGGGTTACTAGCTTTGCCTACATAAAATGTTCCACATGGGCAAGTAAGGAAATACACTACGTAGTCAAATGTACACGTAAGTCTGTGCCTAATGTTGTACTTTTTAGTTTTAAAAGGGTGGCTAAATGTTGTGCCAGAAAATATTGTATTACACGTTACACAATTTCCACATTTGTAACAGCCCGGTTTACCTTTGGGTAGCCAGGTGGTTTGTTCCTGGCTAATGTCATGTTTAACAAGCATGGTTCTCAATCTTTGCCCTTCTCTATACACCATTCTGGGTGGTTTCATGCCCTTGAAGGGTAATGTAGGGTCCTCAGATAATAGGTGCCAATTTTTTGGTCCACATCTTCTTAATTGTCTGACTAGCTGGAGTGTATTTAGTTATAAAATTACCCCTTTTAAGCTGTGGTGGGTGGTAACTTTGATATTTTAACAGAGTATTTCTGTCAATTGGTTTGGAGTAAAGTTTAATACATAATGTACTTTGGGTACCTTATATCTGTTTATAAATACAGAGATCTAAAAAATAAAGTTTGGTGTTACTACTCTCCATTTTGAACTGTACATTTGGTAGATTCAAATTTAATTGTGTGTACCATTGTATGAGTTCTGTCTCAGAGCACCCATACCAAAAAAACATCATCAATATATCTTCAATACATTAGTATATTGGAATTTCTTTGATTATATATATATATATATTTGTTTTCATACCATGCCATAAAAAGATTGGCGTATGGGGGGGTTCATGGGAGATCCCATAGCTGTACCCACCATTTGTAAATGACTTTTCAAACATGAAATAGTTATGTGTTAAACACATATGTAGGGGATCAAGTACAAATTCAATGGGGGGGTCCTAGATACTCAGGGTCAGATTTCAGACTCTAACAGTTTCAATTCCTAGATCATGACGGATAATAGTGTATAAGCTTGTTACATCAAAACTAACTAAAATTACTTGTTCTGAAAACCTAGTTTCTTTAAGCAATTTAATCAAGCTTATGGAATCCAACAAATATGATTTCGTTTTTTTAACAGTATCCTGTAAATGGTAGTCTATGTATTGGGCCATCCTTTGATACAGAGACCCAATAGCAGAGACTATAGGTCTCCCAGGGGGTCTTGTTAGATCTTTATGAATTTTTTCAACTTTATATATGCTAGGCTATTTAGGATGGTTGTTAGTGAGGAATTTGTGAATATTCTCATCAATAAAGCCCTGTTGGAGTGCTAATAACAGTAAAGTATCTATTGTAGATTTGTACTCCCTAGTGGGATTTTTGCCAATTTTTTGTAAGTTTTGGTGTCATTCAACTGGCCAAGGAGTTCAGTTTTATAATATTCACGGTCTAATATTACAATGGCTCCACCCTTATCCTCGGGACGGATGATCAGTGATGTGTCTTTTTTAAGTTCCTGAAGGGCTTGCCATTCTGTTTTATCCATATTGGACTTATGCTTATCTCCTATTACATGTTGGTTTAGGATTGCTCTGGTACAAAAAGACATATAAGTTTTAATAGTAGGATGTGTGGTGTTTGGTTCAAATTTGGATTTGGTTTTAAATTTATTACAAGGGAGAGGTGTTGAAGCCGTTTTAAAGTGATCTTTTAGTTTCAATTGTCATTGGAACCTATTAAGGTCAATTTGATGAGAAAAATCATCATGTCTAGGGGTTTGACATAACCAAGGCCTTTATTTAAAAGTTTTTCTTGTTGTTCACTGAGTGTTTTACCACCACCACCAATTTTTTTTTTTAACCAATCCTCATTAGTGTCCTCCCTAAGAAAAGTTATTTTTTCACTCTGAATGCATTCTATTTCTGTTTTAGTGTTTTTCTTTAGGCGAGTTACTTCCTCAATAACCAATAAAATCCAATCTAATGAACATTCATTGGCTATTCCACACCATTATTTGCAAAATTCATTATTATTCCTTCCTATGGTAGGAAGGTTTTTCCCCCGAAACCCACAGGGAATATTTTTTTTCTTAAAGCAATCAACAAGATAATTAGAGTGTAAATTATAATCTATTTCTTTACATTTTAAATTCAACAATCTGTAATAGAAGTTTAGAGGAGTCTCTTCTACAGCCTCACTTCCACAGGCTTTTAGGATCCTCTTTGCATCCTCGTCAGTATAAACAAATAGAGAGTCATCATCATTATCCATCACTGTGGTCCCAGAACCTGGGTGTGTGATCATTGTATCCATTATTGCTCGAGTTGAGAGAAATATACACTACAATCCAAGTGCTATGTCACAAATGGATTAAAACCATGAAATGGTGAAGACCAAATCACAAAACGTAGTCCTGGAGTTATCAGGATTTATCCAATTTTTAAGTGTGGGTGCAATGTAACAAATCTTCAAGACTTGAGTAATAGTGTTGCAGGTTCATGCACTCACTACCATCATTTATTCAATTGCCCGGGTGTCTCCTCCTTAATGTATTCATACAAAAAACTTCAAACATGAGGGCACTCACAGGACTTGGGTGAGTGCATGAACCTGGAACACTATTACTCAAGTTTTGAAGATTTGTTTCGATGCACCCTCCAACCTGGAATTAGGGGGGGGTGGAGAAACTGAACAGATACTGTTAAGAATGGAAACTAAATGGGTCTTTAATTTAAACTCAGTCATGCCACACGGCATGAATGAGAATAACAACTACTGGGTTTACTTGTAGATGATGTATATTTAAGTGTGAGGTTGGTAACACTGTTGTTATAAAATTTACCTTTTCAATGCAACAACTATGCTACAATGATAGTAGTAATAAAATCTACTTAGTAACCCAACTGGGGACATTGTACTATTAGTGATTTTAACTCCCTGTGTATTCATCCACTATTTATACAAATTATCTGAGGTATAGTAGGGTATATGAAATCACTAAAAAATGTTGATATTGTAATAGTTATAACTAAGTAAACATGTAATATGGCTTATATGCTGTACACAGCGTTGGATGTGTGGGGCATGATACATTATAGCCCTTTTCATAATTGCTGTGAGTTTAGTATAAGTCATATAAAGGTGTTTAGGATGATTGATATAAAGCCCATTATGGAACTATAGGGCGAACGACTTGGTACGCTAACTGTGGATATTTACTTACATAAAGTGTCTAATGTAGAGCATCATTATCCTACTACTTGACAATATCCATTTTACATTCTCAATAGACGCAGTGGTCAGAAATAGGTTATTACAACTAGCCTTCAATGATCTCACTGATTCTATCAGAATAAAATGGTAGACGCTTATTAGTATAGTATGTTCTAATCAGCAATAAGTAATTTATGCACACCCTAGCCTAATTAACCTAAGTAATGTCATATGAATACGACATATTGATATATATATTGTCACAAGTAAGGTGTCACTAATATATTTTGCTCTACACGGACACCTAAATACACAGTATATCTAGCATTATAAACTAATCAATCCGTTCTGTCATGTACAACCTCGCATCCAACATCTCACATTGTCTGTCTTTTGACATGTACGGACTTATATTGAGACCCATCTGTCGTAGGGTAAATAATGTGCCATCATAGCATATATTGTGGAGATGTCACCACTGCTATTTCCGTTAGTTTATTTAGCCCCTGATAGAAATAACTATGTGGGAATTGCATTATGTTAGTGAATGATAGTGAGCTACCTGAGACTACTTTTTATAAATGTCACCGTCAGTGCTCTAATTGATATCCACTCGTATTTTAGAAAGTATCTTCACATAATCACTATTAATCCTGCATTTAAATAAATATCGGATCAGTTTGTCATGGGCACTTGTTTGCCTTAACAGACTCCTACCCTATCAGCAATAGCTGCCGTCCACTGCACAGCATGCCGTAATTTATTATTGGTTATTTGAGAATATATAAGCTTGATGCAACCACTCCCATTGGTTATTGAGGTGGTGTGGCACTCAAGATTCAGTTCTAATTAGCTATGTTTGCGATTAACAGTGTTTAAAAGGCAGCTGCATGCTAAGGTTTGGTTTGTTCTTTATTTTCAACATTGAGAAAGGCCGGGTAATGGTTGAAACGCGTTTGTTGCTATTTCTACCGTGTAGGTCACTCCTGTCACCTGAAGCCGATGCTTCCAGTTTTTGAACAGGAATACAGGGAAGTGACCCACAGGTTTTTTACTGTGTGTGGGTGTATGGTAATTGGGTCAGGGCTTCTCTCTGTTTTAATCTTATTATAACGATTAAAGTTTATTTTTTACGTTGTTTATCTTAGTAGTAGGAATGAGTTCTATTCAAGCCCCTATCTTTTTCTCTTTTCGTAATTCTCATGAGCAGGGTTCTTTATCCTATTATTTATCATCATCGTAGTGCCAGTACTTATTTTCTATCCCTGTTATATTGATTAGTGTGAGATTTTAATCCATACGCTCTGGTTACTTGAGCACACGAGTTAACCCATTTAACATGGCCTCTTTTGATTTAGGAGCTGAAGTGCTTAAATGGACTGACGATATAGTAAATTTGACTAAAGATCTGAAAAATAAAAATGCTAGCGAGAGCAGCAACTATGCAGAATGGTTTGAAGCACTGAAGGATTTAAAAAGGATTAGGAAGAAGCAAATTAAAAAACAGTGGAATATTGGCATGTATAACTTTTATAATTTTTTATAAACAAACCACCTGGCTACCCAAAGGTAAAGAATTCAAAAGAATGCAGGGGCGCACAGACCAACTCCGGTTAGGTAAAAAGTATGAAACTTTATTGATCCAAAATATAAAACCAAATCATCCGTCCTCTGGTCAGGGTAAAAACAATATGTGCATCAGTTCAGGTGTGTGAACAGGAGCTCCTCGCAAGGTAAACCGGGCTGTTACAAATGTGGAAATTGTGTAATGTGTAATACACTATTTTCTGGCACAGCATTTAGCCACCCTTTTAAAACAAAAAAGTACAACATTAGGCACAGACTTACGTGTACATCTGACTACGTAGTGTATTTCCTTACTTGCCCATGTGGAACATTTTATGTAGGCAAAGCGAGTAACCCCTTCAAAGAAAGACTGACTAACCACAAAAATGCCATTAGATCGGCCACAAAAGATAAGAAAAGTGATCAGCCAGTAGCCAGGCACTTTATGAAAATGGAACACACAGTGGCCATGCTACGTGCTATGGCGAGTGACAGAATACCCCCACTTAAAAGAGGAGGTAACATGAATGAGGAATTGCTCAAAAGGGAAACACAGTGGATACATAGACTAGACACGCTTGTCCCAAGGGGACTAGATACGTACATTGATTACTCATTGTTTTACTAAAGGGTAGCACCTGTTTTACCTAATGCTGTTTAACTTAATGTGGTTTATCTTTTTTTTTTTTTTTTTTTTTTTTTTTTGTTAAACTTTAATTTTTATTGAGGGTAAAAGATGCAGACACGTAATAGTACAGGAGATACATATAAGGTTATACATTTAGCAATCTATATGACAATAAAGTAATGTATACGTATAACATATATAACTTGGACCCTCAGTTTTCTATCTCCTCCAAACAGATAGGGCCACTTTTGGACCACTCATG
>CAJPDP010222511.1:0-16388 GCA_905336975.1 Bombina variegata variegata | reverse complement strand
AGGCTTTGCCAGCACCCATTTAAAGGGCCACTGTCAGATAGAGCAGGAGCGAGCTGCACTGAGTGTAATGGCGCGATCGGGCCGGGCTGTGACTAGACAGCTGGCCAGATGCGCTCAGTGAAAAAAACAGACCCGCTCGGGTCTGAAAAACCCTCTTTTTTAATAAAAAATGTACCAGCAATATTATGTTATATAAAGCTAGCACTAATATAATGTTATATAATTCTGCACTGTGTGCAGAATTATATAACATTATTTTCTAGGTTTACTGACCCTTTAAGTTACTGCAGAGAAAACATAATTTAGTCATTGGCTTTAGTTAGAAATGAATCAAACATTTATATTGATTTTTGTCTGTTTTACAAATATTACTGTAAAACATATTTTGAAAATGGTAATTGTTAGCTAGCTGATATTGATTTATGCCTTGTCTAATCATAGCAAAACATATAGGAAATCTCAACAAATGTTTATTTGAAAGATGATGATTATTTCTGATGTATATATATTTTGTTAATAAATGCCTTTGGTTACAAATCCATTCTCACTTTTCTTGACAGAACAATAGAACTTAAAGGTGTTGGGTTTTGCATGTATTCCCTGTATTGCAAAAATACTAACATGAGAATTACATAACACAAATTAATTGATGGCAACTGCTGATACCATTAATTGCTTTGCTCAAAATAGTACTATGGTTCCATAAGCAGTTGCAGCATCATAGTGTATATCATTTGCTGTATTACTGATATAAATATCACAGGATGCATGGCATAAAAGGACACAATTTATTTATCTGGATATGTTACAGTATCATCTTATCATAATTAGCTACAGTATCATCTAATAAAGCATATCCTGGACCAGAACACAATAAATAAAGTCAAAATCAGTTCAAAGTCATCTACAATCAAGGCCCCAGTCTTTTATGTACTCAGGAAGATTTTACAAAGTGGATATTCTTTTCCACCACATATTTTTTACCCCACTGACTCTGAGTGACTCTTTCCCCTAGATAAAACCAAATACAAGACGGGCAGTGGGCGTGCCTGGCCGGTATTTATAAGAGGCGCCAACCAGATATATAGAGGTGATCTAATAAAAGATATAATATATAGTAAGTCTATAATAATATATGTATAGATAAAATGATAATCTCTCAAAAAATGATCAGAACATGATAATAATATGACATATAAGTAATAAAATAATAATATTAATATTATAGAGTCTAATACAATATAAATGTTGATAATTAAAAAATAAAAAATTAATTAAAAGGTTCCAGTGGTATACTTATTCAAGACAGACAGTTCACAATCGTTTCCCAGAATTAGGAATAGATAGAGTCCAAAGCTTCAGGCTGCTCCTCTGGTGTGTTGCGTCACGACACCAACAAATGTAGGTCTAGAAAACAAAACGTAGAGGGCGCCACATAGTGCAGATCATACAGGTAGGTGCAGTATATGAAAATAGCCAAATAGCTACTCACGTGGTGTGATGCACATTAGTGCAATACAGGCAGACCAGATCCAAAGGTCGTCCAGTAGACTCTCAGGCATGTCTGGATCAAGTGATCATCCTTCTCCCACCAGGGGAAGTCCAGGGATTGAAGAGTGTGACGCTGAATAATCAGGCTGTCCTTGTCCCACCAGGGGGAGTCCAGGAACTGAGGAATGTGTCTCACTGGGTATACCAGACTACAGGTGGTGGGTGTAGCCAATCATTAATTAGATGTAGATACAATGAGTTGGCAATAAAGTATCCAATCCAGGGTAGATAGTAAAGTGTAGCAGCAAAAGTGACAATAAAAAGTTCTTATTAAAACAGGGAAAAAGCAACGTGTTTTTTTTGCATCCTGCAAAGATTAGTGAACCACACATATATATGTATATAAAGTGTCTCTGTTGTCAAAGAAACATTTAATCTAGCTGTCCACAAAAATAGAAAATATAATAATAATCGTCAGAACTCTCGAAAAATAATCTTAGCCAATCCTTTATTGGGGGTGTTAGTACACTCAAATACGTCATATACTGGGGTGCCTCCTCTGATAAAAACTCCAATCATCTGTTAGGAATGTAATGATAAACAAAAAACATCAAATAGTAGTGTGGATATTTGTCTTACTCAAAATCATTGAAGTGAGTATGCATCGGTATAATGGGTGAAGTTTATAAATACCCCATATGGAGTTACAGCAAGTCATAAACCACGTTCATGAACTTCATATAATCTAAAGACAATAATAGCGGATAATTAACTATCTAGATGCACTAAAAAAAAGCGGTAACTGTGTCAGGGTATATATAATACAATCGCTAACCGGTAATCCAATAAGAATAATAATATAGAGTGCAAAAAAAAAAAAGATGCGTCATCTGCATCATAAAGTAAACAGATGCGGGGGATGTGTAAGTGAAATCACGGTCCAATAGGACTAGAAGCTGTTAATATAGTGATGAACATCAGTGTAGTTCTTAAAGCGGCCAGCCGCAATCGAGTGTGAGTATCTATCACCACAATAACAAGTATACATGGTGTATAAGTGAGCAGTAAAAACAACAAATAAACAGAAAACAAAAAACAAAATAAACATAGCAATTAATAGTCACCAGGATCTAGAACACTATATAACAAGATAGTAAATATCAAAAAACAATAATAAATATGCATCAGCCAAAAGCGTGATGCTAAGATTGATGATAGATCTACTGTATATGCCATAATAAGTTTTACCAAAATAGTAATGACAATAAAGGACAATAGAAGACAATAAAGAATTAGGTAATCTAGAGGTGTGTCCAAAATAGTAACGACAAAAGAAGACAATAATGCATTAGGTAATCTAGGGGTGTGTCCCTAGAGCATCAATTATATCTATCATAGAAAGCTATAAAGAAAAAAGCCAGGTGGAATCAAAACAACCAACCAATTATTGAGAGATTATCATTTTATCTATACATATTTTATTATAGATTTACTATATATTATAATATATCTTGTATCTAGATCACCTCTATATATCTGGTTGGCGCCACTTATCAATACCGTACAGGCACGCCCACTGTCCATCTTGTATTTGGATTTATCCTTTGTTTTTCTCGCCCCACTTTTAAGAGCGCAGCCAATATGTTATCTCTCAGTTAACGCAATAACAAGAGATTACTCTTGGGGTCCACTAGTCTGAATAATACAGATCTGGATACGACGAATGAGAATCCCTCTGAAGTACCTATCCAGACTATTTTTTTTTAGATTGGAGGAGCAGCTTAAAAATTAATTCAGACATTAATGGGACCTTGATACCCTTAAAAAATATGTGAATATAAAACAAATACCAAATAAGAAACTCGCAAGGGATAATAATGATTATTCACAAGGCATAGTGTACACCTATATGAAAGAAAGGAAAACAGGAGAGGGACATGAAAACACGACTAATTTAGGGGGAAATGCCCCAAACAATATGGCTATAGAAAAAACAGCACCATATGACACACAAGAATGGGTATTAGTAACAAAAAAACAACCCCTGGAGGCGGAGCCAGCGCTTGGAGAAGATGGCCGCACCATAGGTGAGCTCCGGAGCTTCAGCCCACAAAAAGAGTGCTAGTACCGTGCAAAATTTAGCCAGCAGTCAAGAAACCGGCATCCCTGCAAACCGGAATGTGAGCTGAGCACAAAGGGAGTAGTAAATCTTGCGGGAGATTAGTCGCCATTGCAACTGCAGAATCCGCCAACGTACAAAGCAGCATGCGCAAGTGAAAACCCTGTCAAACACAGGTAAACTACAAGCGGCTCACCAACATACCAAGGTGCGATCCCCAAGAGGTGACAATGACACCGGATTAGACGTTGAGACAGAGTGCTCATGAGTAGGGGCAAATAAACAGTGCCGGGCGCCATCTTAAAGCCGCATACGCACTTAAAATGTTTCACTGGTGACTATGATTCAATATGCTCAGTGTAAGTACCATCTAGCAATCACTGTATATCGCACTTTAAGACAGCAATAGATTTACAGTTAGAATCTCTTTTGTGTAACACATCAAGGTATTTATGTAAAGAAATACAAGCAGGAACACAGTGTCACAATTGAAAGAGACCTGTTTATTTAACTATTAAAATGTCAACGTCATACTAAGCAGTACCCACGGTCATATTTACAGTTATTAAGGCACTGATGAGATGCACTAAAAAGGAGAAGTTTGTATATTTCCAACGACATCAGCTGCCTGGGGACAATCACAACAATTATCATTAAAAATATGGGACCGGTAAGGGGAACAAGAGCAATAATGCAGGATTGACAAAACTATGTCTCATTTATGAATAACTCAAAACACAGCTGACTTATCACATCCTCCACACTCAATATAGGTACCTATCACGAAATACTAGGTTTAACATACCGGCTCTGGGGAGTGAAACAAAAAAGGGGCAGCATACAGCTGAATTGCAGGCCTTAGCCAAAAGAGAATCACAGGAGTAAAAGAGAAGCCAAGGCCCGTCTAAGCAACACTGGTGAAAGCGGGTGCTAACCCAACACTATATAATTCACAGACATAAAAGATTGGGGCATATTTCTTACTGAGGTATAATATAGAAGCGGTTCCTCAAAGAAATACTCTACACATCAGACTAATATATAGACATTTCTAGATCACACAAAAGATGTCTCCAAGAAAAAATATACAGAAAGGGAAATCAAACAAGGCAGGGGGAAATATGAAACCAACTGTGGACGATTATTTTAAAGCAACCCCCACATCATCTTTATCCAAAGATTCAACACAAATTTCGCTAAGAACACAACCCACCTCTGGGTCATCGGAGTCTGACTCTGATGGCGAAAGTGAAATGGTGACAGTGCCAAAAGATATATTATCCTCTATCCCTTCGAAAAAAGATTTCTCAACCCTTATCGTTCAAGTGAGACAGTGCATTAAAGAGGAAATAGCAGACCTTAAGAGGGATCTTGGCGAGATTGGAAACAGGGTAGATGGATTAGAAGAAATCTCACAAGCACAATCCTCTGATCTGATTAGATTGAACGAACAGATGGAGCAACAAGACAAAACGATAATACAATTAGAAGACTAATTAGAAGATCTTGAGAACAGATCCAGAAGACATAAGGATACGAAGTATCCCGGAAGACATTGAAACAACAGGCTTACAAGAATACCTGCAATCCCTATTCTCATCTTTAAGAAATACAACTGATACTCAAGAAGTGGTAATAGACAGAGCTCACAGAGCTCTGAGGCCTAAGCCCCCAGAAGCAGCTCCCCCCAGAGACATGATAGTGAGGATCAATAACTATCAGATCAAAGAACACATTATGACAGCAGCTAGAGAGAAGCGTCAGATACAAAAGGATGGTGCAACTTTACAGTTCTATGCTGATTTGTCAACTAGGACTCTCATCAGAAGGAAAGAACTCTCATCGCTCACGAGACATTTACAAGCCAGGAATATCAATTACAGATGGGGCAACCCATTTCATCTGGTAGCGATCTGGAAGAATAGGAGAGCAATATGCACATCACCTTCAGAAATTGGAGACTTCTGCAAGAAGCTTGAAATCCCCTCACCTTCAGAGGATCCAGAATCAAGACAGGATACTACTGCACCGCTTACAAACCGCTCTGCACCTCTGCCACAGTGTAGAGAATGGCAGACAGTCAAGGCCAAGAAAACACATCAATCTTCTTCGAACTCTGGAGCTCAAACAGGTTGATGAGGACTGACCCAGGATATTTAATCCAAGTGGTAAGACCAGGAGTGAAATGTTTGACATTCATATGTGAAATTTTATAGAAAAACTGTCCCATATTTCACTTATGACATGACTCTTGAATATGACAGGATGTTTATTTTCTTTTTTTTTTTTCTCTTATATATAGATAATAGAATTAACAAGATGTAACCAGATGAATGACATGCTTACATTGTTCCTATGTTAATGTTTAGAGTATAAGTATTATCTAGAACATGTTGAGACTGTTGGTTATTACATCAGCAAAAGGTTAAGAAAATTGATTGGTATGCAATAAACCTAAGATATATGTAGTGGGCTGATTAGATTCCGTTGGGAATTTAATAACAATTTCCCCATACAAGTGTTTTAGTAAGTTAAAAGTTTTATTTGTTCATATTGTTAGTTTTAGTTATGTTAGGTTAATTTTTTATTTTTCCAAGCAGAGATACTTATTTGGGCAGCAGGGCAAGGGGATTTCGACTATATGGAAATTACCAAACAATAAAAGATGACAGACACTCACATTCAAATCATTTCACAAAATGTTAAAGGGTTCAATGGGCAATACAAGAGATCTATAGCTTTTAGAGATATAACACAAAAAAAGGAGAGATAGTAGGTCTTCAAGAGACCCATTTTAAAAAGGGCTCTATTCCTAAAAATATTCATCATAGTTATACACAATGCTTTCACAGTGTACACACTAAGAAAAAGATCAATGGAGGGAGTATCCTGATCCACAACACTATACCTTTTAAACTGATAGAGCAGAAAAAAGACTCAGAAGGTAGATTTTTAGCTGTGAGTGGCGTTCTATACAACCAACCTGTGACACTGGTGAATATTTATGCCCCTAACCAAAGACAGGCAGTCTTCTTTACATCCTTGATTCAGCAAATATAAGACATACACAAGGGTCAACTGATAGTACTAGGGGACTTTAACTTACCTATCTGCCCTTAACTTGATAGCTCTAATCCAAATATACATATGACTAAGCGAACACTTAAATCCGTATGGAATTTCATCAAAGTACTTAGCCTACATGACTCTTGGAGAGTGGCAAACCCTGAGAAGAGAGATTATACTTTTTTCTCCAACACTAATAAATCGTATTCTAGAATTGATTTTATACTACTAGACCATATAATTTTAACACACGCACTGGACTCAAGTATATCCCATACAGCTTGGTCAGACCACTCTATGGTCAGATGCAGTCTTAAATGGCCCTCAGCACCACTAAAAGAATTTATGTGGAGGTTAGACGATTCTCTGCTGTTAGACCCATCAACACTAAAACTATTGAACAGGAACTGAAAGAATTTTTTCACCACAACACCCAGGGGGAGGAAACTCCAACGATAATTTGGGAATCACATAAAAGTTATATAAGGGGTGTTATGATTAAACTGAGAGCTATAAAAAATAAATGTAGGAGGGAGGAATATCACCACTTAGCTAAGGAATTAGAACATCTAGATTACCTTCATTAATGCCACCCATTAGATGATAATATATTGCAGCAATTAAAACTCTACAGATCCAAAATGTCGTCTCATTTACACCTGAAAGCGCAAGATATAGCATATAAATTAAAACAAAAATATTACTTTAACGCTAATAAACCAGGTCGAATGTTAGCCAGATCTCTTAAAACTAAACAATCCAAGAATTTTATCCACTCTATAAACAATCCCATAGGAGGCAGGGCGGAAGATACAAAACAAATAGCGGACATTTTCAAAAATTACTATCACATATTATATAACATTTATCCCAATAGGTCACAAAAAGTACATGGAGAATGCCAAAAGTACATGGAGAATGTTCAAGTTCCACAGCTCAATTAAATAGACGGCAAAAAGCTTCAATCTCCAATTAGTAGGAAGGAAATCTGTGAGGCAATTAAATCATTAAAAAATGATAAAGCCCCAGGCCCTGATGGGTTCACAGGATCATATTATAAATTATTTGGACACATACTAACACCACACATATTAAAAACATTCCATCAGATTGATAGGGGAGGAATTCTTCCTGATACCATGCTACAGGCTTACATAACTGTTCTTCCCAAACCGGGTAAAAAGCACGACACACCAGCCAATTTCTGCCCAATATCTTTGTTGAACATTGACTTGAAGATTTTTGCCAAAGTGCTAGCGGCCAGAATTAACAGTATACTGCCAAGTCTGATCTCACCAGACCAGGTGGGCTTTGTACCGCGGAGAGAGGCCAAAGATAACACGATCAAAATATTAAATATTATAGAATATATAAATAGAGTAAAGTCCCCTTCCGCAATGCTTTCCACAGATGCCGAGAAGGCGTTCAATCGACTAGATTGGACTTTCTTAGAAACCTCACTTATAAAATGTAACTTCCCACTACCTTTCATTAATAAAGTTATGGCATTGTACTCCTTCCCGACAGCCCAAATTCGTATCAATGGGACCTTATCGGAGCAATTTGAGATAAACAATGGAACAAGACAGGGATGCCCCCTTTCCCCACTCCTATTTATCCTCTCATTAGAAATACTAGCGAGTAGAATTAGACACAACAAGAACATACAGGGAATAGTCATCAATCAAAAAGAATATAAATTATCTATGTTTGCTGATGACGTGCTACTATCTTTGACTGATCCACTGCGGTCTCTCTCCGCGGTATATCAGGAGCTTCAATCTTATGGGAAAGTATCAAATTTCTCAGTAAATGCCAGTAAATTGGAACTTCTACCCATCCACATGACAGACACAGATATATCTAAGATTAAAAAACAATGCCTATACAGTACAACCGACCTCCATTAAATATTTGGGAGTGCATCTGACTAGTGATATAGAGTCCACACGTACTATCAATTATAGTAAACGTGTGTCCAATATATCTAATCAAGCCTCATCTTGGCTTTCAAAAAATTCCTCATGGATAGGACAAATTAACTCAGTGAAGATGATGCTTTTACCAAAAATTTTATACATAATGCAGACCTTACCATTATCACATACTCATATGTACATACGTAAGCTACAAAAAATATTTTACGATTTCATTTGGAAAAAACGTCCACCTCGGGTCAATGAATCAACTATGTACACCTCTAGGGAACTGGGAGGAATGGGGGTACCTAACTTATTATTATATAAAAAAGCAATATCCCTACAAAGAATAATAGAATGGTGCAGGAATGATCCAACTAACCCCAAGCACTGGATACAAATAGAGCATGATCTTGTAGGCAGCATCCAACTAGGTGGAGCATGCTGGACACCCAAACTTTTATCAAAGATTTTAGGTAAGGCCACATCTACAGTCCTATCTACAATAACAGATTGGAAGGATATATGTGACCAAATTAAAGGCATATCTAGCTCATACTCACCACTGACACCTATTTTGGCCAACCCGGAACTCAGAATAGGTCTAGAACATAATGGGGGTCTTGTTCGAGACCTGGAGGGGTCTATTACTATATCCCTAATCACAAACCAAGGAAAATTAAAACCCAGGAATGAATTGGGAAAAGTAGGTAATGGATTCTTTGAGAAATGGCTACATTACCATCAAGTCAATCACTACATTTTCACGCACAGAAACAGAACAAGTATGATAAGACAGTTAACATCTTTTGAACAACTATGCAGTAGCCCAAATCCACACAAGAGACTTATATCCATTACATATAGACTTCTGATCACAGCCACATCACCCAAACCGCATAATTTTGTAAGGGGTTGGGAGAGAGAATTACTTGGACAACAGGAATTAAAGACGTGGGAGGGGATCTTTCGGAATATAGCCTTTTCTGCTCATATAACAAATGCCCTTGAGACAAATTACAAGGTGTTATCCAGATGCTACATGACACCAAGCAGAATGAAATATCTGTTTCCAACAGCTAATGATAGATGTTGGAGGTGCTCCCAAGAGGTGGGGAATATGAGCCACATTTGGTGGACTTGTAATGAAGTAAACACATATTGGAAACGGATACTGGAAGAAATGAATAGAGTATTATCGAGCAGTATTACACCAACTCCACTAGTGTGCCTATTTAATGATCTTGCGGAAATAAACTGCACAATCAAAAGAAGCCTAGGGCACATTATGCTAAATGTTGCTAAACAATCAATAGCCTCATGCTGGAAATTGGATAATTTACCTACAATAAACACATGGAGAGGAAGAGTTCAAGAGGCCTTATCTCTAGAAAGATATTTGTATTTTAAATCAAATAGACTAACATTTTATGATAACATGACATTTTTCTGGGACACATATATGGGATCGGTAAATAAATAAATAAACAGTTGACTATAAAGAATACAAAAGCTTTAAATCACACAGAATAATACAGTGGGGGTAAGGTACCACACTTGAGTCATAGATATGGAATTTAGTGAGCTACAACTGATGGGCAATAGAAAATGGAGTAAGACTGTGTTTACATTAGGTACAAACATGATTATCCCTTATTGCCTATAACTCTGCGAAGTTCATAATATCAGCAGCTGGTTATGCTCTGCAATTTTATCTGTTTTTTTTTTTATTTTACTTTATTTTATTTTATTATATCTTATTTTATCACCAGTTTATTTTATATATCATTTTAGTTTAATGTTATTGTTATGGTTAAAGAGTTATAACGTTACAAATGTGCAAGATCTGATTATTATCTGGAATATTGTGTCAGACTATTATAAAGAGACTGTAAGAATTAAAATACAGCTAATGGATCATAACTGAGAAGCCAAGAATGGCAAGGACATTTACAACACACAGTAATGTGCACATATCGCCTTAGATTCATTGTATGTTGATTTTAATATGCTGTATCTTTTGAAATTCCAATAAAGAATAATAAATAAAAAAAAAAAAAAAACAACCCCCAAAAAATTCTTATAACCACAAAAATGATCAGAATCGTGGTTATTATAACCAACATCATAACTCTCATTACGGAAGAAAAGAGTATCCCCCCAGGATTAATAATCACTACACATCAAGACATAATCCCAGTGCTTACCAGAGAGATAGAACTTACCATCATCAATCTAGAAACAATAAGCCCAATTACTCTTCTCCCAAAGAACATTATAATAATCATAATAATCCATTCAAGGGCTACAAACAGGGATTCACCCCTACTGAGAATTCTAATCACAGCCACAATAGATATACATCTACTAATAGATATGAAGTATTAAGAGAAGAAAGATCTTCTAGACATAATGAACATGTGGCTCCTAGTTCTGAGCAGTATTATGCCCCTAGACATGAACTGAATTATGCCCCTAGGTCTCATTATAACCCCGTACATAGACCTCATTCTACTATCTATGTTACTCAAAATCACACACCCAATCAGAAATCTAATCAAACATGTAGTAATACATTTAATTCGAATCAGATGTCTAACCAGTAAGCACATAATGACCAACGTCTAGACTATGACCACAACCTCCCTATCCAGGTTAGATGAACAGCTCTATAACCAACCATCCACATCGTCTAATATTGAACCTTTTAGAGGTGAAAATGACAGCTTCGATAACCAGTCTTTTTTAGACAGGCGCCCCAAACCCACGCACCACCAACAGAAAATTGCAGAATTTTTAGAACCGCTTGTAATAAACACACCCAATCAGAGAGGGAAAAGGTCCCACAAAGACGTGGAAAGAGAGGAAGAAAATCAACCGTAAAATAGAACAGATTACAGAAATTAGCTAGTGGATTTTTCAATCTTTCCTCGCACACATTAACAAAAGACGAGATTAGGGTCTTGGCAAAGGCCTCTCTTTTAGCCCTTCCAATACCTACAATATGTTTGAGCTATATGTAGATGTGAACAGATTTGTTCGCAAATTGTCCCTTCAAAAATATTTTGCAGAAAAGAAATTGAAATCTGATATGTGTCCTATCCTTACCAACGATATGGACATGAGATTATCCTCTAATATAATCTATCATGAGACAGAAAATTTACTTATTGGATGATTATATTCACTCTAATTTAAAACTAAAATCGAATTTTGTCCCACGCTTAGTAACAGTACATATATAAACTTATTTAAAGAATATATACTAGAAGATCTAGAAAGACTCCCCAAAAAGATCCACCATAATAAATCTAATCTAAACGCCAAAGAAAGGAATGCATTAAAATGTTTAAAAAATAACCCACAGTTGGTGGTATGCCAGGCAGACAAGGGGGGAGGTATTATACTACAGGACCTTCCTGATTACCTAGTAGAGGCCAATAAAATACTAGGCGATAGGAATTACTATAAAAAAATTACCATCTGATCCCACAGACAAATATCTAAAAATACTTCAAGGGATTGTTAATTTTGGTTATCAGGAAGGCAAACTTTCAAAAGTTGAAAGAGACTATCTAATTCCTGTCAAACTCAATTGTGGATTTTATTATCACCTACCTAAGGTGCATTAAAATGCACAATGTCCCCCAGGAAGACCTATAATTGCAGGGATTGGCAGTCTAACTAACAATATGTCAGCATACGTAGACTACTATTTACAGCGGTACGTCCTCACATTGGACTCATACATTAAAGACTCTCCTGACTTGATCCAAAAATTGGACAATTTTGATTTACATGAAAATTATGTATGGATCTCATGTGATGTACATGCCCTATATTCAAACATACAACACCAATGGGGTTTCCAAGCTATCTCGAAAAAACTAACAGGTAATTTGTATATTCCTGACTTACAAAAATAATTCATTTTACAACTGATTGCTTTTATATTACAACATAATTATTTTGTTTTTCAGGATGAGTATTATTTGCAACTCAATAGTACTGCCATGGGGACCAGGTTCGCCCCAAGTTTTGCCAATTTATTTATGGGCAATTTTGAAGAATAGTATATATATATATATATATGGCTCGGCATTTTGGGCGAACCTGGTCTTCTTTGGCAGGTACATTGATGACCTGTTATTTATATGGAAGGGTGGCATTAGTTCTGCTGAGTCCTTTGTTGCACACCTTAATTCCAACAATATGGGTTTGACTTTTTCCAGTGTGATTGATGAGAGGTCTATAGTATTTTTGGATTTATGCCTGACTTTTTCTGCTGATAACAAAATTTTCACAACCACTCATTTCAAGACCATTGACTGTAATAGCTATCTCAATTATAAGAGTAACCACCACAACTCTTGGAAAAATAATATACCATACGGACAATGTAAAAGAATACATAGAAATTGCAGCCTTCTAAATGATTATGAACAACAGAGCATAATCCTTAAGAATCGATTTATGGAGAAAGGATACCCTGAATATGTGATTCAGGTTGCTTATGAACGTGCAAAAAATGATGATAGGAAATCCTATTTTGGATGAAAATCCAAAAATAGTATTAATAATGATTATCAAGCTAATTCCACCTTCATTACTCAATACAATATTAACCACCTGAAGATTAAAAGTATTGTGAAAAAACATTGGGGACTGTTGTACAGGGACCCTATTTTGGGTAAATTGTTGGCCCCTGAACGTAGATGCATTTTCAAACGAGCACCTACGCTAAAAAACTATCTGGCACCTAGTAAGGTGGTTGTTCATAAAACTAGTGTTACAAATCACCACAAAAAAACAATTAAAGAACTTTGATCATTGTACACTATCACCTAAGATCCATATGGCTAAGATGGGTGTTTTTAAGTGTCATCTTAAGAACTGCAATATGTGCAAATATATTAATCCTGGGTGCAACTATTTCTTTTCTCAAACCACTAGTAAAAAATACACGATACATCAACATTTGTCACGTACATCCATTTATGTTGTTTATCTGCTCACTTGTAAATTTTGTGAGATCCAATATGTAGGCCGCACATGTAGATTGATCAGAAACAGATGGAATGAACATTTCAGGAATATGAAGAATAACTTCAAAAATTATAGTGTTCCCAGACACTGCAATTTGAACCATCACTGTTCTCTTGACACCTTCAATATTTGTCCGATTGAATCCTTTCCACCCTCTCATTTGTATAATAGATTTAATAGATTGAGACAGAGGGTATCCTTTTGGATTTATAAACTACAGACCTTGTTTCCCTCTGGTCTCAACATGAACATGGATCTTGCGCTTTTTAGTTTATATATTATTAGGGTCTGCTTCTTACTTCTAGTTTATACTATATTTGTCTTGTTACATCATTAATTCCATATAGGCTTAGATACTTTTGATTGTTAGTATTGTTTTACTTTGTTTCACTATGGTATATATTGCACTATTAGTACTACTGTTTTAGGCACTACCCTTCCATTTTACTCTCTGGTAGTGACATTCTCAACACTCATATAGGTGTATATATATTATTATATCTTGTGAGGGGATTTCTGCCGCCTCACCTTCCCATTATTTATAAGATATTTGATTTAACACTTTAACAATTATCTATGGGCCTCCAACATATAATTGGTTAGTTGTTTTGATTCCACCTGGCTTTTTTTTTATAGCTTTCTATGATAGATATAATTGATGCTCTAGGGAAACACCCCTAGATTACCTAATGCATTATTGTCTTCTTTTGTCATTACTATTTTGGACTCACCTCTAGATTACCTAATTCTTTATTGTCTTCTATTGTCCTCTATTGTCATTACTATTTTGGTAAAACTTATTATGGCATATAGATCTATCATCACTCTTAGCATCACGCTTTTGGCTGATGCATATTTATTATTATTTTTTGATATTTACTATCTTGTTATATAGTGTTCTAGATCCTGGCGACTATTAATTGCTATGTTTATTTTGTTTTTTTTGTTTTCTGTTTATTTGTTGTTTTTACTGCTAATGCGTTTTATATTCCTCACTTATACACCATGTATACTTGTTATTGTGGTGATAGATACTCACACTCGATTGCGGCTGGCCACTTTAAGAACTACACTGATGTTCATCACTATATTAACAGCTTCTAGTCCTATTGGACCGTGATTTCACTAACACATCCCCCGCATCTGTTTACTTTATGATGCGGATGACTCATTTTTTTTTTTTTGCACTCTATATTATTCTTATTGGATTACCGCTTAGTGATTGTATTATATATACCCTGACACAGTTACCGCTAACTTTTGGAGTGTATTATACTTTTTTTTTTTTTTGTGCATCTAGATAGTTAATTATCCGCTATTATTGTCTTTAGATTATATGAAGTTCATGAACGTGGTTTATGACTTGCTGTAACTCCATATGGGGTATTTATAAACTTTACCCATCATACTGATGCATACTCACTTCAATGATTTTGAGTAAGACAAATATCCACACTACTATGTGACGTTTTTTGTTTGTCATTACATTCCTAACAGACGATTTGAGTTTTTATCAGAGGAGGCACCACAGTATATGATGCATTTGAGTGTACTAACACCCTCAATAAAGGATTGGCTAAGATTATTTTTCGAGAGTTCCGACGATTATTATTATATTTTCTATTTTTGTGGACAGCTAGATTAAATGTTTCTTTGACAACATAGACACTTTATATACATATATATGTGTGGTTCACTAATCTTTCAGATTGCAGGATGCATGGATTCTTGAATCATATATATATATATATATATATATATATATATCTCTTGGTAACTAAGCACTATATGCTTGCAATCTATCACACTGAAATCTGCTGTATTACTTGTGTGTGGGAAGTTTTGTTCTGGATGTGATTGGATATGAATGGATATAAGTGTAGCAGCTATTTCATTGTTTGTACAGCCTGATGAAACTGTGCTGTAACATGGAGAAACGCGTTGCTTTTACCCTGTTTTAATACAAACTTTTTATTGTCACTTTTGCTGCTACACTTTACTATCTACCCTGGATTGGATACTTTATTGCTAACTCAGTGTATCTACATCTAATTAAAGATTGGCTACATTCACCACCTGTAGCCTGGTATACCCAGTGAGACACATTCCTCAGTTCCTGGACTCCCCCTGGTGGGACAAGGACAGCCTGATTATTCAGCATGACACACTCTTCAATCCCTGGACTTCCCCTGGTGGGAGAAGGATATCACCTGATCCAGACGTGCCTGAGAGTCTACCGGATGACCATTGGATCCAGTCTGCCTGTATTGCACTAATGTGCATCACACCACGTGAGTAGCTATTTGGCTATTTTCATATACTGCACCTACCTGTATGATCTGCACTATGTGGCGCCCTCTACGTTTTGTTTT
Source organism: Bombina variegata variegata (assembly GCA_905336975.1). NCBI lineage: Eukaryota > Metazoa > Chordata > Amphibia > Anura > Bombinatoridae > Bombina > Bombina variegata. The sequence continues at coordinate 375 of CAJPDP010222511.1, read as the reverse complement.
CTGTCCCCTAGGTACATTAACCTACTTTCTCCACATCAAATATATCCACCATAGTATCCCATTCCCTTCTATCTCCATAAAAATCCCACCAAACCATTCAGCATCTACTGCAATCAATACCTTGACTGCTGGAAAGAGCTGCATTATACTGTAAAGCACTTTTTTTGGTAATCTTGAGTAAGACAAACTCTTTGAAATATCTATCATTTATTTTGAAAAAGTTTTTATTAATTTCTTTTTTTTTTTTTTTATAACAAGTTCAGGTATATACAGTCAGGTCAATCAAAAACATTTCAAAAGATTGCAATGGTGTCCATCGTTTACATTTGATAATCTAGGGTCTATATGTATGGTGCACATTCGTCCTTAAAAAAA
>CAJPDP010222375.1:0-13070 GCA_905336975.1 Bombina variegata variegata | reverse complement strand
GACACACACAGATGCAGCCTTCAGGCATTCACAAGAATTGCTGGTGCAATTGCTGGTGCAATGATAAATGCCGACAGCATATGCTGTCGGCATTTATTGATGTGCAGCGGACATGATACGCTACATCTTATCATGTTCACTCGCACTTTGATAAATGTGCCCCATAGTATATTCACTGATACTGACAGAACTAAAAACTATATTATTAATATTCATAGACATCTGTAATAATATATACTGTAGGTATAGTTATATATTTTACACAAAAAATCATCATATTATGGGATGAAGTTAACACAATCGCCATATCCAAAGTCCTGAAGCTAGCGCACCTCAGCTTGCGTGCAAACAATTTACTTTCAACTTGTAATATGTGCTCTAACCTGCGTGCTTAAACAGTTTACTTCTGGCGTTGTTTGCGCTCAAGCGAAAGCACTAAACAGCACGCTACTTGTAATCTGGCCCTAACACCGGAGATGAAATTTGATACCAAATCTTGCTTCACAAAGGCAGGTCTCATGATTACACTTTAGCCTCACACCATTTCCACTCTGAGCTAGTAGTTTTGACTTGAATGTGTATTTAATTTGCTTTCTTAAAGGTACAGTCTACTCCAGAATTTTCATTGTTTAAAAAGATAGATAATGCTTTTATTAACCATTCCCCAGTTTTGCATAACCAACACTATTATATTAATACACTTTTTACCTCTGTGATTACCTTGTATCTAAGCCTCTGCAGAATGCCTGCTTATTTCAGTTCTTTTGACAGACTTGCAATCTATCAGTGCTGACTCATAATTAACTCCACGGGAATGAGCACAATGTTAACTATATGACACACATGAACTAGCGCTGTCTAACTGTGAAAAACTGCCAAAATGCACTGAGATAAGAGGCGGCCTTCATGGGCTTAGACCATAAAAATCACAAAATCAAATTGTATATCCTATTGTCAGTCCTGCAATTGGAATTATACAATCAATAATCATATTATATTTACATATAGGATAAATTCTGTGTTTCCTCTTCATGTCTTGTGTGCAGGTGATTGGTACTCTGCCATGGCTGCTAAACTCAGCTGGAATAACAGCCGGTGCAGCAGCAACTGCTGTTTCTGCACAGAATTTGGTCCAAGCTGTGACTCCTCAACTGCTTCTTAATGCCCAAGGACAAGTTATTGCAACTCTGGCTAATAGCACAGTACAACCGCAAGCCATCCGTAAACAAGCTTCCCCGGAATTGCCAGCTAAGGAAGAGCAGCAGGTAATATTAGCGGTGAAACATACTATTGGTTTATTATGAGGAAGATAACAATATCACACTTGTTGCAGTACATATGAAGAGGATTTATTCACAAAAATGTCTTGCATAACTTGTTAATCTCCTGATTGTATCAAATGTTTGAAAACAGCAGACTGAATATACATTTTATATATGCATAGTATATAGCTGCAATTAAGCACAACTTTGCAAAATAAATGTTAATGGGCATTTAAAGGGATATTAAACACTTTGAGATGGTAGTATAACATGATTAATTGTATAAGTTCCTGTTAGAAATTGAAGAGCAGAACACTGTTATATTCCACACAGCCATTGGCTGCACACTCTAGTGACCAATTTATAACCGTCTCAAGGCAGTTCAGGGACATACCATTTGAAAAACCTTTTTTGGTGAATTGCTTTTTTATTGCATAAAAATGTGTGATTCTATTTAAATTTACACAGAAATTAATATAGCAGTATCAGCTTACAATTTCTATTGCAAACTCACTGAAAAACAATGAAATTGATGGTTTAAATGCAGTGAGAACAAATTACTAAAACTGGCTTTAGCTCAGGCGTGTAAAGTGGCTCATCATTAAACTGGTTAAAATACATAATTCTCTCCCGTCTTCTAACCTCTATAAAGATACCACAGAAACATAAAACCCTAGACTCACAGCTATTCCTGATTACCCCGCCCTATCCTTACACAATAACATGACTCCTGTTCATTGGTCCATAGCTATGGAATAATAAACTGACGGACTTTATTACCCGTTATTACCCTGTGATAGACACAGAAATGTTCATCTGTGGTGGTTAGCAGCAGTGGAGGATAGCTCTCACATTGGTTGATTTAATGTGTTTTATTCTTCACTTTTACCCCTCTGCCCCAACCTCTCTATGTAGAACTGCTTTTATCTCTCAACTATCTTCCAACCACAAATATTATTTCTGCACATTGCCTATCAATTCAAAAACAAAACTGATACCACTACACACAAACGTCCCTACAACCACATACAATAATGCCCATTAGAGCAGAACACTGTTATATTCCACACAGCTATTGGCTGCACACTCTAGTGACCAATTTATAACTGTCTCAAGGCAGTTCAGGGACATACCATTTTAGTATATAAACTTAGTATATAAACAGCCAAGATCAGCCTCTCTCCCCTGTTTTGCACCACTTGTTAAAGGGTCAGTAAACAACTTGTAACTACAAGATATTCTGTTGTGTTGCTATATATTAACATAGCTGAATTTAATTATTTTAAAATCAAATTAACACCTTATTTGCTGCAATTGTTTTTCAATAGCCAAATTCCACCCACCACTTGCCTTATTTGGAGGACCCAATCCAGGCTTGAGTCTGCGGAAGACAAGGCTAGCCACAGTCATAACGTTAGTATAAAGTGCATTGTTTTGCAGTTGTCATCAGCTAAAACCTATTAGGAAATAAATGTAACAGGGTTAGCCTTGATAAGTCTGCTTTGTGTGTTTCAAGGTCTGAGAATTAGAAAAGCCACAATTTCATAGCTAAATAACATTACAATTTCAAGGTGTTTACTGTTCCTTTAAAGAGGATGAGGTGCCTGCTCTTTAATAACTATCCCATTTTACTACATGTTTTCTTGACCCTGTTTCTTCTCATTGCTGCCTTCTCTTTCAGCTGCTCTCACGCCTCATATCTTGCTTCTGTGTAGATTTGCAGAAACTACCACAAAATCAAGACAAAAACTGATTATTATAGTTACCAATCATATGGATTCAAATGCCATGGAAAAGAAAAAAAAATACTATCAAAGTTTAAATCAGAGTGTTCAAATGACAAAATCTGATCCAGCCCTCCAGTATGTAACAATTCAGCACATCTTATGGATACCACTATCCATAAAATAATGGATAATGCACCATGACAGTTAGATATTCTTTTAAATATTGTTTAAGGGAAAAAGGACAGAAGCTGAAAAAAATGATAAATGAGTGACATCCTTTATTTTAATTCACAGCTTAATCTATATATTTTATGGAATCATCCTAAATAAAAAGATGAATTGTATGGTAGTCTTAAGGACATGCATAAATCTATAAAGTCAATGATGCCCAGAGCTAAATAAATTGAACCCCATTCTCTCATTTTTATTATGAGTATTTAACATGCACAACTCTTAATCTAATTGTGTGTGTTCCACATTTTATTTTTCAGAATCCTTCAATACCACAGATACAGCCAGCTCCAGTTATAACTCAGCCATCAGTGGTTGTGGCAAATCAATCTCCAGCAACCACGTCAACTTCTACACAAGTTCATATCAATTGCTCTGAACCTCCGACTGTCGGGCAACTGGTGTCCAGTAAGTAATTATGACTCATTTCTTAAAAAAAACATGTTGTCCTTTAAAGGTGCATAATAGTTCATTTCAAGTAGAATAGATTCATTTTGCAGTATACTTGTATTAGCAAAAATGCTTATTGTAAAAGCTATCAATGTTTTAATGGCATATGTACATATACTGCATGTGCTCCATGCACCAGCATTCAAATGCCACTACTGCTTAGAGTGCCAGCAGTGACTTGTATGATGGAAATTAGACATCACTGACACATTACAAATTGCTAGCTCTCTGAGCAGGGGCAGCATTTGGAAACAGTGATAGCTTTTTGTTTGCTATTGAAAGTTATCTACCAAAATGATTCTATTCAAAACTGAAATGCACATTCCAGTTCTAACTATTGTGTCCCTTTAGGTTAAAGAGACACTAAACACTACATACATTTCATGCATCTCCTTCTAATCATGGGTGCTTCCATTATACAACCTAGGGTACCCTACAGGTATCTGAAAGAGAGGTCAGCACTGGAATGTAGTGAAAGATAGATTTAAATATGGCAGCATACATGACTAGTGGAAGGCAGGGGGAAGCCTCAGCACTCTGCTTATAAAATGTATTTACTGTTTTATGTCCCTTTAAAGGCAAATAGAAGTCATCAATATTACCATGAGAGATATAATACTTTACAATATTTTGTTATTGGTTACTAAATCTTTATTTATGTTTTTTTAAGTGCATATATATTAAAATAACAATCATGGCTTATCTTAGTAACACTCACAAATGAAGACTGCCCTTTAAGAAGGGAAAAGAAAACCCAATGTCTTGCCTCTTCTTCCTCTCTTTTTTATTCTGTCCTACGTACAGGATAAAACTTAATCCCTTAGCCTGACACCATGCCTTACCCATAAACCAGTTAGTTCTTTGTTTTGTTTTTGTAATTTTTTCCTCTGTGAGTTTGAATGTGTTACTCAACAATGCCAACAGCTAGTGTGATCTAGGATAACCCATATGGAAGGCGAGCACACACAACCTTTGTTTACCAGGTTGCTTCTTTATCACAGGCTACTGGACAACTAAAGTAAGTACCTCCATCCTGTGTTCACTATGTTATCATTTCCTGTTTGATGCTTCGGAGTATAAATGGTGTTTAATAGTCTCACCCTTCAGATTGTGTTTAAATCTATTAAAGCTATATAACCTATAAATATAAACTTGACAAGCTGCTATAAACACTGTATAAACTACTGTCGGTTAAGGAAAATACTTTTCATTTATCATGGGAAATACAAAACACTAAGGGCCAGATTATTAGTGGAGTGCTAACAGTTATGGGCGAGCAATAAGGAGTTTATCACGGGTGTTTGCGTGCGTAGTTTTTTTTTTGCTTGTATTACAAGTTGAAAGTAAACGCGATCACTTGAGTGCAATTTAAGTTAGCGAGCGTCGGGTTAGTGCATCTTCAGACCCTCTGGTTAACTGTTTTGCAAAACAAAAAAAGAGTCACAAAACACATAAAAATCATGTGACTACTGATCAAAACAAACCAGGGAATTACTACATTCATAAAACACTGCTTTGTTCATTTATTGTACTGCAGTGGCCTCTTGTGTTCGCAAAGCCAAATTACGTCCACACATTCTATATATAATATACTGTATAATATATTCAATTCATTTGGCCATCCTAATAATTCTGTGACCAACAAAGATGTGCATTGGTTTATACTCTTATTAAAGCATAACTCATCATAAAACAAACAGAAATCCATTTATAATAAAACAATTAAAATTATTAACCACACTAATACATTAAAAAAATGCTGATTATCACATGCAGTTAATTCCCTCAAAAGTTAATTAAAAATTAAAAGCAGCAAGATCAATATTTTCATTCAACTCTTCTGGATATAGACATTTTAACTTCCATATGCAGAAGGTTTCCCTCTGTTTTAATCTATTAAACCTATTAAATCTAGTGGATCTGGGGATAAATTAAATTATGGGGACATTATAAATGTTCTTTTTACTCTTATGTTTGCACATACTGTGAGATGAAGCACTTTGCTTAAGAGAACCTTTTTTAATATTCCTCAGGTGTTCACCCCACCGTGTGTGCAAAGCCATACTCGTGCGGCCACAATATTGAACCCCATACACACATTCTATTAGGTAGATCACATATATACTTTCACTGGACATCCTAGATTTTATCTCAAATTGTTCTCAAGTTACATTAGACTTAAAGGACTTGCATTTATGTTTATTCCAGTACCACATCTGGAATTTGCACATCTGAATGGCCCTTTCCCTAAACCCAAGATACCACTTTTCTCTTTATTTTTCTTTGTGGAATATTTGTGTTTTTTAACAACCTTGGTGGTAACCACTTTGCTGCGTGCAATGGCATTTTTCAAAGTGGGCGATCTTTTAAAAACATACACCAGTTTCTCGCCCATTATACCTTTCAATATAGGGTCACTCAACAGAACAGGCCAATATTTCTCCACAATTTTGAAAATATCTTTATACTTACTATTAAACTGGGTAATACATTTTGAGAAACCCTCATATCTATTTTCTATTGCTTTCTTTACAAATAAACTATCTATATCTACCTTCAAAGCTCTTTCATCACAATCTTTAATCAAATTCTCACTATACCCTTTTTATAGGAATCTTTTTTTCAGAAATTTCAGATTAATTTATGAAGTCTATCTCCTTACAACAATTCCACTTCAATCTACAAAATTAAATATATTTACTATAAGGGATATTTTCTAACCACCTGGGATGATTATTGCTCTTATGATTTACGCAGCTATTGCTATCAACCTTGTTTTAGAGCAAACATTTCCCTCCTCATCCCAGCTGAGTGGCACATCTAAAAAAACTACTTTCTCCTGATCTATACAGTAAGAAAAAGAAATTCCAATCTCATTCTGATTTAAATATTCAACAAATAAAACCTCTCCCTCCAAAGAGCCATCCCAAATAAAAACCAAATCATCTATGAAATGGCCATAGTAGACCACATTCACCCAAAAAGCTGATGGATAAATATGAAAATATTCAAAAAATAACCCATAAATAAATTTACAATGCTTGGGGCGAATCTGTCCCCATGGCTGTTCCACAGATCTGTAAAAAATATGTATCTTGATAAATGAAATAGTTGTGAGTTAAGATTAAAATGAATGGCTTCTAATATAAAGATTTTTGTTTCTCTGGCATATATGTGTATATATATATATATATATATATATATATATTTAGAAAGAACTGGACTGCATTGAGTCCAAGTTCATGCTTAATATTCGAATATAATGCTGAAAAATCACAACTAATCAAAATTCTATTATGAGTGATTGGTCTATCAGAAATCTTACTACTTAGTTTTTCTAAAAGATCAGAAGTATCCCTAATATACGACTCTTAAATTAATTACCATTTTTTTCAACAATAAATCAACATAGAGGAAAGATTGCTTGTCAGGCAACCTATTCTGGAAATTATTATATCCCAGGTTGATACAGCAAAAAGTGTTACAGGTGCACGTGAAGACCAGGGGCACTCCCAATCCCCTAGGCAATAGCAAATCACAAGGACGGTTCACAGCACTTTAAAAGTTATTTCTTTATTAGCAACGGATTAAAAAACAATTGTGACGTCTCGGGGTCTCCCCCTTAATCATACATGTTGTGCAAACAGCCCTTACTTCAAATAAACAGTGATCTATAGCAGTTTACAGCCCACACTTCAAATAAACAGTGTCTGTGGAACGATAAGGCTCCTCTTATCAAACAGAGTTATGTTGACCTATATGAGATGTTACCATGTGAAGAGGGTTTGTTGTTGTTTTTGACGTTATATCAATCTGATTTAAGAAAGGGTAGGAATGTTTAAAATAAGTGTTACAGGTGCACGTGAAGACCAGGGGCACTCCCAATCCCCTAGGCAATAGCAAATCACAAGGACGGTCCACATCACTTTAAAAGTTATTTCTTTATTAGCAACGGATTAAAAATCAATTGTGACGTTTTGGGGTCTCCCCCTTAATCATACATGTTGTGCAAACTTTTAAAAACTTTTTGGCACCAATCACAGCAGTCACATATAACATTACTGAAACTGCCATGTACATCTTTGTAAATATGTAGCCTTATGTTCTAGTATCATTAAATGTATCAAAAATGAAAACACTGTATAAAATTTGCATATACAAATGTTAGAGAATACCAGCTTTCTACTAAGAAAGGACATGTTAATCACATAACAGGCTGATCATAAGAACACTGTCAAATCATAATCTTTATTCAGACCTTTTGGTCTAAGTTTATCCAGCCTGTGGATCCATCGCATCTCTCTTTGTTTTAAGAGCTTCTCCCTGTCCATTCCTATTCTTTGTGGCCCTATTTGGTCTATCACTTGCCGCCTTAATTGACTGACTTGGTGACCTTTTTCCACAAAATGCTGAGATAGAGGAACCTCTAAATTTCTGCACCTGATATTCGATCTATGTTGGTTCATTCTATCTCTTAGTTTTCTAGTAGTTTCACCTAAGAAGATTAACGACCAAGGACACTTAATAAATTAAATCACAAATTTTGACTCACAAGTAAAGAAACCATTGATTTAATATTTTTTCCCATTATGTGGGTGGTAAAAAGAATCCCCTTTAAATATAGAGCTGCAACTCATGCAGCTAAGGCAAGGATAACTGCCTGTGACCTTTTCCTTATATGTGTTTGTGTAGATTTCTTTTCTGATCCTACATCAGTACAGACCAAATGATCCCTCAGATTTTTAACTCTTCTATGGGCTATGAGTGGGGGTTCTTTAAAAACAGGAATTTCCTCATTGCAGTCTCGCAATATATGCCGATGTTTATTCACTATTAGTTTGATATTCTGACTAAGTGGGCTGTATTGCATAACAAATACCATGCAATCTTCCTCAGTCTTTTTTTTATGTAATAGGTTCCCTTCTTATAACTTCACTCATTTTCTGATCTAAAATTATCTTAGGGTATCCTTTCTTCATGAACTTGTGTTGCATGTCCTCAAGTCTTTGATTAACCCCATTCTCCTCACTGAATATTCTCTGTACCCTAAGGAGTTGACTTTTGAGCAATGAATCTATTAATTTCTTAGGGTGAAAACTGTTGTAGTGCAACAAACTGTTCCTGTCTATCTTTGGTATAAAAGTCAAAAGTAAGTGCATTCTCCCTTTTATGAATCACCGTATCTAGGAATAATACTGATTCCTCACTTTAGGTTACTGAAAATTCTAGCCCCCTTACTGCCGAGTTAAGTTCCACAACAAATGTATTAAGGGATCCAATGTCGTCCCACCATATGCCAAAGACGTCATCTATGTAACGCCACCAAACTGCTCCCATTTACTTAAATATCTCATTTTCATAGACAACTCTTTCCTCAAATTCACCCATAAACAGATTGGCATATGATGGTGCGACATTGGATTCCATAGCGGTACCTTTTACTTGAACATACCACATGTCTTGGAACAGGAAATAATTCCAATACAGTACCAGCCTCAATAAATCTTCAAGAAAGTCACATTTTAAATGTGAGTACCCCTTATTGAGCCTCAGGTTTTTAATAACTACCCCTATTCCTGTTTCATGTTTAATCACTGTATACAGGCTTTTCCCTTCCATGGTATACAGTAGGAACTTATCTGAGTTTAACTCTAGATAACGGGCTTTACTTAAAAAATCCCCAGTGTCTTTCAAATATGAGGATATCTTTATTACCTCTGTTTGAAGGATCTTATCTAAGAATTTACAAATGTTGGTAAATATTGAATCCACGCTGGAGACAATAGGTCTTCCAGGGGCCTTTCTGTATTATTATGAATTTTGGGTACAGTATAAAAAATTGGGGTTCTAGGGTTTTTGTTTGTCAAATAATCCAACATTTTTTTGTTTATATGACCTTGTTTAAATCCTCTCTTAAGGACATTCTTTATCTCTTTCTGAATGTCAGTTATTGGATTATGCGGCAATACCCTATAAGTGTCCCTGTCATTGAGTTGTGTGTTGATCTCTGCAATGTAGTAATATTTATCTAGAACCACTGTGGCTCCACCTTTGTCCGCCCCCTTAAAGGGACAGTCTAAACCAGAATTTTTATTGTTTAAAAAGATAGATAATCCCTTTATTACCAATTCCCCAGTTTTGCATAACCAACACAGTTATATTAATATATGTTTTACCACTGTGATTACCTTGTATCTCCACGGGAGTGAGCACAATGTTATCTATATGACACACATGACTAGTACTGTCTAACTGTGAAAAACTTTCAAAATGCTCTGAGCTAAGAGGCGGTTTTCAACGGTTTAGAAGTCAGTTTGAGCCTACCAAGTTTTAGGTTTTCAAAAATACCATCAAGGGAACAAAGGGAACAAAGCAAATTTAATGATAAAAGTCAAATGGAAAGTTGTTTAAAATGTCATGCCCTATCTGAATCATGAAAGTTTAATTTTGACTAGACTGTCTCTTTAAGTATGGTATTAGGTTTTTTTTTTTTTATTTTAGCAATGACTGTCTATCTGGCTTAGAAAAATTGTTGTTACATTTAAAATCAGTTTTTCCAAACACTTTTTCATGCTTGACACTCTTTTTTAATTTCTTCAAATCTCTATCCACCAGTTTGATAAATGTGTTTATACTATGGTCATTAACTACAGGATTGAATGTACTCTTTTTGTATAGGTTTAGATTTTTCAAAGACCATTCTGTTTCCTCAATTTGGCTAGAGAGGGATTGTCTAACTCAAATAAGTCAGTATCAGTCCTAGGGCAGAATGACAAGCCCTTATACAACAATTGAATTTTTCATAAGGAGTGTTTGCGCCCTCCTTTACGCTGCCTTCCTCCTGACTTTGCTCAGAACGAGTACTTGCCCCACACGGCTTAGCCACAATAAGGAGTATTGAGACAAACGGTGGAGTCACTTATAAAAGAGATGGAGTTACAGGACTCCAAAATTAAAACAAGCAAAGAGAAACTTACCAGAATTATGTCACCCGACGATATGGCAAAGCTGGAACAACAGATCAACGATAATGTATCGAAATTACAGCAGGAACTCAGGGATATCAAGAGAACAAAATTCCAGCGCAATGAGAGACTACAGGCAAGGAAGAGTATAGAAGTGGCGTCAAGGTTCCCAAGGCAACCACCAACCCGGAAGTAGACACAGAGCCTATCAGAGAGGTGGGCGTAAGCGTCATGGAGGAGGGGGCAGTAATGTTAGTACACAGGAAGGTTCGTCCGAGTCTTCAGCTGTGTCCCCTTTGGAGCAAAGTCAGGAGGAAGACAGCATAAAGGAGGGCGCAAACACTCTGGTGAACTGCTTGTGCAATGCCGCCCCTTGCAGATTCACGGCCAATCGGCAGCTAGCAGGGGGTGTCAATCAACCCGATCGTATACAATTAGGGCGGATTGATGTTAGCAGCCTCAGAGCAGGCGGACGAGTTAAGGAGCAGCAGTCTTAAGTGCTTCTTAACTGCAAGCCTGAAGGCTCGCGCAAAAACAGGGGCATCAGGGGCCATTCGGCCCTTGATAAATCAGCCCCTATGTTTGAATTAACAGAAACCAATGGGTTGAAATTTGAGGCCAGATGAACATCTGTATGTATGACATCATTATTCAGATGATCTAAAAGGTCATCTACATCATACATTATTATCTCACTTGTGTTTCTTTCACCCATATTATCTGTCATAGGTTTTTTTTATTTGAATTCTTGTTACTTTTTGTTGCAAAATATTGCTGAATTGACAACTTTCAGATAAATCTATTGATATCGACAAACAAATCAAATACATTGTTAGTTAGAAAGACAGAAATGCAATCCTTTTCTTAATACTCTCACATCCGTATTAGTTAATTCTCTATCTGACAGGTTGTAGATATCCACTCTCAATTTGTCCAATTTGGCTTTTTTGCAGGTTTTTCCTCTTCCCCTGCTGCCACGCTTGCATATGCACGCTTTCATGGTGTGGCTGTTGTATCGTTATTATTTTTTAAAAAAAAATTCAAAGCTTTATTGAAAAAAATAAAGTGGGTACATATAAATGCAAGGAATCAATTTAAAAAACAAAATGTTCAAGTAAGAAATTGGCTAGATGAGAATTGGCTAGATGAGTACAAAGAAGCCCTGTTGGATATCGGCGCTGAGAGTTCTTGATGTTATTAGTCCTTTTCCCAGTAGTAATATTGTCCATATCCAAACCTGAGTAGGTACCAGTACAGGTGTAAAACTTAGTAACCAAAATCAAGAAGAGTAAATTAGATCAGGATTCTAGAAGAGGAAACAGAGGCGCCTCTAAGTGCAATATCATCAGGTAATATATAGATATATATTGGAAAGATTTGGTTCATTCTTGTAGAGGAGATGTGTTTTTCCCATGTGCTAATATGTTGTTACAAGGGGACTTCAAGCACTTGGATTAACATTAACCTTTGAACACTGGTTTGTGTTCGTTATGAGATGTTATGGATATTTTGTAATGTTAATAATTTTGTATTTGTATTGCGATTGCCATTATATACATTATATATGCAGTAGTTCAAAAATCTTTGTTTAGTACAATTGATATTCTTGTTCGACTTTGGAGAAGGACGAATTACCAAATGTTTGTTACCCTATCATATGTTGTGAATTTGATGTACTTGCATGATGTCATAGGGGGAGTGTAACAATTAACAAAGTGTGGGTTTCTTTTAGTATAGTTGATTGGAGCACATCGATTTAAATAGGTAGCGGTTATTCAGTATGTTAACAGTCTGAGGAAACGTAGACCACCAAGAAACGCGTCACTGTTTTAAATTGTTTTTATGGAATAAATTGCTTTTTATATGCTACCGCTCCTATCTTTAGTAATTTTGTTACGTTTACCCATACCCGAACCCTGTGGCAGATGATTGTTACGCTGTAACAGATCTTGAAGGTGTATCCAGTTATTACAAAGTCATTCGACTTAGAAACTGTGACTGAATATCCTACAAGGAGAGTAGGCTTGCCAGGAGAGTGGGACCGCCAGGAGATAGGGACCACAATCGCTGGGCACTATTTCCAGGAGAGCTGGTTGTTGAGTCAGTCAAGTGGCTCAGAAGTCTCGGCCTGCCCCATTAGCACTATTGTGTGCTTCATCACATGTGAGTGAATTTCCTATCTGCTTGTGCTGTTTTTATCACCTGATGATATTGCACTTAGAGGCGCCTCTGTTTGTTTCCTCTTCTAGGATCCTGATCCACTTCTGAAGTTTTTACCGGAGAGCTGCCTATGACATCGGCTACATATTAAAGAGACTCTATTGTTGGGATATATATGTTCCATCCTTTTGTTGGTTTTTGCTTAGCCCTTTGTGCTTAACCCTCTGTGTGGTATATTAGGGGTTGCTGATTCTCTTTATATTTATTGTGCCAGT
>CAJPDP010222003.1:0-15363 GCA_905336975.1 Bombina variegata variegata | reverse complement strand
CAGGTGAAAGCCCTTAGCTAAAACTCAGTCGAAATGTCCTTATATAATTAAATTACCCATAGTAGGAAGGATATCTCTGAGCAGGAGGTAGAAAACTCATAGTTTATAATAAGCTCAGTAGATCTGCTCAAACGTTATGAAGTTCTATTTTAACCTATTCCGCACGGCTCAGCGCTCAAGTGCCAAACCAACGCACACATTTTCTCGTGCTTTAGGTGAGCTGACAGTTCCAGGCGGCTATGACTCTGCAGTAGAACCTCCATCTCAAACAAGCTGCCAGGTATTATTGGAGGGTTTGTCCAAGACCAGATTACTGGAGAACTTGAGGTGTCCCTGGAAAACATAAGTCTAGCTTGCAGTACCTGGCCAGATTTTATGCGCATGGATTGGATCTGATTAGGGAATTAAAAGGCAGCCGTTTCTGCTCAAATGTCTTTCTCCAATCGGCTTGAGGGAGTTCAGCCGCTGCATTTGTACACATCGGTCGTGAACGATCTCCCGGTTCAGAGTCCCCAATAGTTTCAGTTGGTATCCTAATGCCGTATTCTTTGCCACTAGCGGGTTCATCAGGTTTCGATCTCCCCCTGCACTGATAGGATTCTTGCATTCAGTAGGAGCAAGCAGCTCCTGGCCTCAAACTTAGGACAGATCTCCTCCCTAACAAAGCTCTCAGCCTGAGATCCTGACTCTGGGGCAGCTTTGCGCTCATTTTGTAGCTTGGCCTTGATTCGAGGAGCAGTGTCCGTGTTATGCTCTACTAAATTTATGTTCTCTGGGTCGCACCTTGTGGTTTCCAGGGTCTGATATTCAGCCGCATGGTGGGTCATCGGCATGATCATACAAAGCTGTTACACTCCTATATTCAGCCTCCGATGCCTTCTCCCGGTAAGTACTCTGTGGTGCTGTGTTATTAGAGACAGTTGCCTTGTTAGGAGTACCCCGGCATGTCTTGTATGCTTTGCAAAGCATGAAACAATGGCGGCTGTGCCTGGGTAAACAGTGTCACTATTCTGGTATTTAAACAATGCTCCTGAGTGTCCGAACTGCGTCTTTGGAGATCAGTAAGAGTTCCAGTCTTTAGTAGTGCTTGTTTCCCCTAGTAAAATGAAGTATTTCTTACATATTTCCCCTGATCTTTTCTCCACTTGTTTGGAGCTGAGGACTTATGCGGCCATCTTAACCGCTACCAGCTCTGCCCCCAAGTTCGAAGTTTTGAAGTAATGAATTAGTGTATTCATCCACCAAAGGGTTAGTAGCTGTTGTGTCAGTAGACATGAGGAATGTTGGATGATAGCCGTAATTAGCGAAGAAAGGGGTCATTTTAGTGGAGGAATTCACTGAATTGTTAAAGGCATATTCAGCCACAGATATGTACTTTATCCAATCTTCTTGATGATATGAACAATAGCATTGGATGTACTGCTCAAGCCATTGGTTCAGTCTTTCAGCCTGACCGTTGGACTGCGGATGGAACGACGTGCTGTATCTATGGTTAATGTGGGTAATCTCACATAACTTAGTCCAGATGTGTGACGTGAACTGGGTACCCCTGTCAGTTGTGAGTCTGGAGGGAATTCCATGTAGTTTTACGACATGGTTAAGAAATAGCTGTGCGGTTTCGTAAGCTGTGGGTAGTTTGTGAAATGGAATGAGATGAGCCATCTTCGTGAACAAATCTATGACAACCAAGATGGTAGTATGGTTCTGTTAGGAGGGAAGATCTACAATGAAGTCCATTCCTACATGTTGCCAAGGTAAGTTCGGAATTGGTGATGAAATCAATAGCCCATAAGGAGTTCGTCTTTCTGTCTTGGAAGTAGCGCATGTTACACAGGTTTTTATATATGCCTCAACGGAATCTTTCATCTTGGGCCACCAATAATCCCGTGATATGAGTTCAAATGTTTGGCTTATGCCAGGATGTCCTGCTAGGGGTGAATCATGACAGGCTTCCAGCATTGTATATCGCAATTGAGGTGGTAAGTAAACCTTAGAGTGATGGTAGTAGATACCGGACCATTTCTTTACTTGCGAGAGGGGAATCTCAGAGTCAAGTCTAGTCAATCTTTGTAGATAGGCCTTTAGAACAGTAGATAAGCCGATGAAACATTCCTGGGGTATGATTGCGGTGCTCTTTGGTATGGTTTTAGGTCTGTTTTGGAGTCTGGATAAGGCATCTGCTTTGCCGTTTTTGGAAGCAGGTCTGTATATGATGTGGAAATTGAATCTAGTAAAATATAGACTCCAACGAACTTGCCTACCTGATAGGGTCTTGTTGTTCTGTAAATACTGAAGATTTTTGTAATCCGTCTATATGAGGATTGGCAGAATTGTTCCTTCTAGCAGATGTCTCCAGTGCTCTAAGGATCTCCGTATGGCGAGAAGTTCTTTCTCCCCAATGAGATAGTTCATCTCTGCACTTGACATGATCTTTGAGAAGTAGGATATGGGATGAATGGGTTCGGTGATGTCCATTCGCTGAGAGAGCACTGCCCCAATGGCGTAATCCGATGAATCCACATCAAGTATCTACTATAAGTTTGGGTTAGGGAATAGGTTGAAGGCACTATCAGCTTCAGCTGTCTAATGGAAGGACATGGTAGAACTAGTGAGTCTTGTTAGCGGTTTTGCAACTTTTGAGAACCCTTTAATGAATTTTCTGTAGTAGTTGGAAAACCCTAGGAATCTTTAAAGATCATTTTTATTTGTTGGTACGGGCCACTCTCTTACTGCTTCAACTTTTTTGTTTTGCATCTGTATTCCTGTTGGTGAGATGGTATAACCTAGGAAGGAGATGTTATCAGAGTGGAATACACATTTCTCTGGTTTTGCGTATAATTTATGGGTTCGTAGATGAGATAGAACCCAGCGGACGTGTTTGATGTGGTCAGACTTTGATGGAGAATATATCAATATGTCGTCTAAGTAAACTACAACACAGACATCGAGTAAGTCTCTGAAGACGTTGTTAATAAAGTGCTGGAAGGTGGCGGGTGCATTGCACAACCCAAAAGGCATTACTAGATACTCGTACAGACCATATCTTATTCTAAATGCCATCAGCCATTCATCCCCCTCTCGGATACGTATGAGGTTGTAAGCCCCTCTGAGGTCAAGCTTAGTGAAAATTATGGCTTGAGATAGACTTCAATAAGTTCCGGGATTAACGGGAGTGGATACCTGTTCTTGATTGTTCGCTTGTTAAGCTCACGATAATCAATTATAGGCCGTAAGGAAGCATCCTTATTCTTCACAAAGAACATCCCTGCTCCTGCAGGTGAGGTTGAAGGTCTGATGAAACCCTTGCGTAAATTCTCTTCAAGGTAGTTTTTTAGATGGGCTGACTCAAGGGAAAGAGATGTCCATAGGGTATAGTGGCTCCTTGTTGTAACTGAATCGGGCAATCGTATGTTCGATGAGGAGGGAGTGAGTCAGGTTCCTTCTTGTCGAACACGTCTCCGAAGTCCGCATACTCTGCAGGAACGGTTGGTGGGCTTAGAGTGGTATGTAGGATCCGATGATGGGGAAAGCAAGTATTTGTGCAGTAATCTGAAACAAATGACATCTGCAGAGTGGACCACTGTATCACTGGTTGATGGAGTTGCAACCAATGTATACCCAAGACTATTGGGTAATGAGGGGATGGTAAAATATCAAAAGAAATACATTCTGTGTAACCTGTAGTAGTGATGACCAATAGTGGTACAGTGTGATGGGTTACAGGACCAGTACTAATAGAAGAACCATCAATGACACAAATTGACACAGGGGTTTGCTTTAACACGGTTGTAATTTTATTCTTTTTAACAACATAATTGTCAATAAAATTCCCAAAGGCCCCAGAGTCGACTATAGCTTCAGTCTTCAACTGGTCCTGATGCCACTGTAAACAAAGAGATAACATGCAGTAAGGAGACTTTTTGTCAGTGAGTTGTAAGGAATGTATGAACTTAAACTTACTTCTCTTGTTCTTTATCAGAATTGGGCAGTCTTTCACAGAGTGTATAGGGCTTCCGCAGTACATACAGAGGGATTTCATTCTTCTTCGGTTTCTCTCCTCAGCCGTGAGGGGACCTCTGATTACTCCAAGCTCCATAGGCTCACTTGGTGACTTGGTGGAGGTAGATGGGGTAGTAGGTGAAATTGCAGGTCTAGTAGACGTAGAAGGTTTTGAGTATGCTTCAGGGGCATAACGTTCTGCTCTTCTTTCACGGAGCCGTCTATCTATTTGTGTTGCCAATCTCATGAGGCCTTCCAGAGTCTTAGGTAACTCCGTTTGTGCTAGTTCATCTTTAACACTCTCTGCAAGTCCTAGGCGGAATTGGTTCCGAAGGGCAATGGGGTTCCATAGCGAGTCTGTAGCACATTGCTTAAATTCTATGATATATTCTTCTATGGGGTTTTTTCCCTGACGTAGATTCCGCATTGTGACTTCAGCAGTAAGTTGTAAGTCGGTATCCAAATACAATTCGTCCATGGCTAGGAAGAAATCATCAAGAGATCCAAGTATGGGATCCTCAGTCTCGCAGAAGTTGTCCGCCCATGACCTAGGCTCACCTCCGAGGAAGGATATGGCAGTCAAAACCTTAACACGCTCAGTAGCGTAACTCCTGGGTTTTAGGTTAAAAAGTAGCTGACATGCATTCTTAAACTGCCTGTAACTCTTCCTGTTACCGGCGAATGTCTCAGGCAGGGATACCATTGGTTCTGGAGTTGACTCAAGCTGACTAGATTTCACAGCTATGAAATCCCTGATTATAGTCCTTAAAGATTGGTTCTCTATCTGTTATTCATGTACTGCCTGTGCTATTTGGTCCACTTTCTGTGAAAGGTTATATACCACTTGCGGTAAATCAGCTGGCTCCATCTTTTTGGGCTTAGTATTCTGTAACACACAGTAGGTGTTATGTCTTTTTTGTGGAACACAACGGCAAATTTATTTTGATTTGTTCTAGTCCCTTTTATTTTATGGATTTTGTATCACAAGGTTTTCGGTAATCACTATAATCTGAGTGACACCCCTTAATTGTGACAAACTTGATGTGGATATGTATAAGCTAGATAAGAGTTGCTACTCCTTAATACTGGGTTGTGGAAGATCAACAATTCCCACGTAGGCAAAGGAACAATCACCTCAATATGGAAATCTACAGAGAACAGCAAGTATCTGGTGTGTGACTGACAACTTACCTTGCTCACTCCTAAGTTAGTAACCTCTCTGCAGGCCTGTAGTCAGATCGTCTTGAGAGGCAGCTACAGGGCAGCTCGGCAGTACGAGTTCGGCGTCCAAATGCAAAGGAGTTGGAACACGCACTATCGGAGATGTGTGACGTCACTAGGGGGCGTGATGCCCGGCGGTTACACTGACTGCTCTCCTCCGTGAGCGGAGTTTCTATGTGTGGCGTGTCGAAGGCTTTTAGGCAGGAGAAGGGAACTGATCCGGTGATAGAGGTCAGTATTACAGAGGACTGTTAGCAATCACATCAGTATGATGAGCTGGAAGTTCACCTTGTTGCGGTTGTATAGAATTCCGTTATAGAGCACAGAGTGGGAGCGGTAGTCCTCAAGTTATGGATGTAGGAAATCCGGAGCAAGTTGACACTAATCCTGAGTTCAAGATAAGCAAAACTTTAGATCTCTGGTTTAGCAAGCAAGAGCTCAGCACTGAGCTGCACCTAGGTCAGAAACATTCAATACTAAGCACCAGAGTGCTTGTTCAGCTAAATTTTATAGATTAGGTAGACAGGCCAACTCAGTTAAAGGTACAGTAACCAGGAATGCTTCAATGATGATCCAAAGCAAGAATCCTGACACCCTGACCCTAGTGTCCCTACAGCAGCAGGGGGAAAAAGTTGAATACATTGAAGCGAAGATTGGAGGACCTTTTTCTTTCTTTTCTTATATGCCCCAGAAGTGACGAGTAGCAACTTCCAGAGTTTTCTCCGGACTTTGTTTGGTGCCAAGCTAAAGGATTAGTCTACCCTGCTTAACAACCCTCCTCACCTGTCACCGTCAGCTTGATTCTGGCTGCCTCCCAGTTCAGACCCACAAGGTGTTGAAGCTTGGGGGATCCTAAACGACTAATCCGAGGTATGAGAGGAGCAACTGCAACAATCTGAAGAGATCCGTGTGTGGTCCTTGCTCAGAGGGTAGACAGCAGAACAGCCTACTCACCACTACACTCTACATATACCTTACAGCAACGCCATCCCTCCGGTTCACAGACGGAGACCTCCTGACTGTATTTAGCCAGTAGACAGCGCATCAAGCTAGGCGCTGAAGGCAATCTCACTGGAGAGGCTGGGGGAGGCCTAGCAGAAGACAGACACAGGAGGTAAGCTTGCGCACCTCTCATACATCATTCCCTGACTCACAGCATAGGAGTCAGATAGATCTCCACAGCCCCCTGATCACATCATAATACTCCTACTGGGTACACAGTGGCCTAAGTGAGACCTCCTAGACTGCCACTGGAGGCATTTCCTGGCATCAGTTACACGAGTGTGTAATAGGAGCCCCCAGCCCTGCAGGTCTAATTAACCATAGAGGCCTTATACCCTCCAAACTGGGCCCTAACTCACAACCTCTGGGTCGCACGGGACAACATAGAAGTTTAACATACTTACATAACCCTCCTTCCTTATAAAGCTCCTGTTGGGATAATCAGAAACATAAGAGACCTCATAGTTCACCATTTGGGGCTACTTAAAACATCCACCAAAAGATTCTGAGTAGAGATGCCCAGCTCTGTGGGCCCAGTTAACTAAAAAGGCCCAATACCCCCCATTCCTGGCCCTGACTTTCCATATCTGGATCTCACCAGCCACGTGCCCAGAGGCACAGGTTTATCTCAACTAGGCCCAAACATTCTCACATAACTGCATATTTTGGAGATCGGCCTAAGGACTTTCTTACTGAACATCTGCCTCACTGTCCTATGAGGTGAGGCGCTTGATCTCAGTTACTCACTGTTCTCTCTCCCCCCTTTCCCATCGGCCCTTATTGCCTACGGATCATAGCCCACTTTCCTTTTACCTAACCTGCTCAGAAGAGAGCTCCCACCCCAGGAGAGAGACAGACTACTAGTAACCACTGTGATCCTCAAACAAACTGCTTTCAAGGAAACGTAGAACCTCATTCAAGAAATGCACCCCTATTATATTATGGTGTGCTAAGCTTGCCACCTAGGGGGGTGCCGGATCTGCTTTTCCCACCTGCCACTCTCCATAGAGGTCATTTCCCCTATTCACTGGAAGGACATCTGAATTTACATTGTACTTGAATTTCACAACATGGCCCCCTCTCAAAAGAAGAAAGAGAAACATTCCGGCAGACCAAAAAGGACCCTATCAGATAATTTTTCTAACAAAACCCCTTACAAACAATAGATGTCAGATAAGGACTCTAGAGATTCAATCATCTCCACTAAAGGAACCCATAGAGCCACAGCTCACTCGAGGGAGAGGTCCCCTAATACCTATACTTCCATACTAGACTCCATTAAAGAGTTATCAGACAAGATGGACTCCCACCATTCATCGCTTAAACAGGAACTTAAAATGTCGGTTTCAGAACTTAAAAGAGATATTTCCTCACTTAGAGAAAGAACAGAAACTCTTGAAAAAAACAGAAGACCTCCACTTAGACCACTCAAACCTTCTCGCCTATACCCAGTCTCTAACTGAAATGATTTCAGATTTTGAATCCAAAATGGCAGATCTGGAAGACAGGTCAAGTCATAACAATATAAGAATTCGAGGTATACCAGAAAAAGTTGGAACTCCTGATCTCACTAAATACCTGCTGGATCTATTTAGGGCCCATACAAGATCAAGAAGCCCTTATGGACAGAGCCCATAGGGCTCTCTGACCGAGAAACTCACCCTCAGGATCGCCAGAGATGTAATCATTAGATTGCACTATTACACCTTTAAAGAAAAGATTCTCAGAGCATCATTCCAGAACAAAAACTTAAAAGATCAATTTCAGGCTATCCAGATATTCCCAGACTTGTCCTCACATACACTATCTAAGGGGTGTTTCTTCCAGCAGGTCACCCAGTGCCTCTGCCAAAACAATATTAAGTACAGATGGGGCTTCCCAGTCAAGCTATTTTTCCAAATTGATGAAAGCTCCTACTCCATCTCCACCCCAGACCAGGGGACCAAACTCTTACAGTCCTTGGAAATACTCCATTCCTCAAACCAACCCAAAGATATAATTGTAAAAACAGAGAAACTCAACGCTACAGCTCCAGTGCGGTGCCCATTGCCACAAAGATTCAGCTATCAAGCCAAAAGAAAAGAAATTCCATCGTCCAATGAGGACCCCTGATCTTTTATTATGAAGGAATAACATTGTGAAATACATCACCCGGACATTACAAATATATTCTTCCTTTCCTGCAGCACCCTGCTTCCTTCATACCTAGGCAGGGATACCTGATAGTTCCATGATTTAGGAACAACACTGACAGGATTTTGGACGCTTGGTAATGTACTCTGTTCAATGCAGTTGATGGTTTATAAAGTTATCCCAGCTATGTTTATATTATACTAACCTACTGCTTTTTTTCCCATAGGAAATGTATTTAATCCTAACTTGAGTAAAATTTTCCTTTGTCTCTGCTAAATGATGCCCTATTTGCTCACATACGCTCCACACATTAGCCTAGATTTGCATCCATTCATGTAGGCTTGGGTCTACCTGCATATTTCAGCTATACTGCAACTATTACATTAGGTGACTGTAGTCCACCAGACCTCACACTCATCACACTTTCAGTCGTTACTTTAACTGTTCTATATTTCACCCACTGACTTACGGTAGTGGCCTATCAGACTGACTTTATCAAAGTTCCGGAACATTCATATGTCTCACAACTTGTTCTTAACCCAGCTACTAGATGACACAGGATACACATTCAATTCTGTTATCATAGTAGAGAGTTGTATACAAGAAGGCAATATAGCTGTGTTCGCTTAAGCAGAATGACCACCCTATACACTACCTGAGTTATCCAACGACTTTATCGCTCTGACTTTGAACCTGCACACCTTACAGGTGAGCACTCTACTTCACTGCTCTCCTACATATGAAAAGTACATTGCTACAGACTATAAAGTGCCCTTAGCCTCTACCTTTACTATCATATGGCCCTACCATCTATGGTACCCTCATGATGTACTTATGTTACTAAGTTATTATGTTTTTTATATTTTCATATTGTATTGTACCAGAAGGACATTTATCATTTGTGGAACTGCTTTGGTTTTTATCTTTCCTTGTTGGTTTTGCTTTCATTGATGCATAAGTCCTTTTGATGTTTGCTAATTTGAAGGTTAATCTTTGCTGGTTCCCTTCCCTCTCCTACAGAATACTGAACATTTTTCACCCCAGGTGGAGATCCCTCCCCCTCCCTCCTTCCCCCTCGGCACCCCCCAACATTATTCCGCTAGCCACTTTAACTCATTAAATACTTGCCCCCCAAGTATCTCATTTAACAACCCCTCTTTCCTCATAGACCCCTTGCTACTGATCTGATAGTGACTCCTGCAGCACTTGGTCCACCAAATAGTTAAAACTCTTAGTGCAGTCCCGTGTGCATTCTACATAAATTATAATCGCAACTCCCACCACCCCCCACCCCTTATACCCCCTACTATTTTTGAGCGGCTCTCGCCCGCTGAATTTCCTTTCCCAGCCCCTCTCTTACATAACATCCTAGAAAATTTTATTCTCGTAGATCAAACCTTTTTTTTTTTGTCCTCTCTTCCCCTTCCCCTCCCCCACACTCGCCATGGCGCAAATACGCATTCTGACACTTAATTCACAAGGCCTCAACTCCCCCACTAAGCGTAGTCTATTGCTGAATATGCTTCAACATTCCAGAGTAGATGTTGCTCTTCTTCAAGAGACACATTGGCTCACAAACACTGACTCTTCCCGAACCTACAGGAAATTCCCAGTCATTATAACAGCTTCATACTTATCAAAATCTAAAGGAGTAGCGATTCTTATTAGCTCTCTCATTACATATGAACCTATATACATACAGCAAAATGCACAAGCCAGATTTATCATTTTAGTGTGTAGATTAAACGACAAACTGGTTACCTTGGTGAACGCCTACTCCCCTAACTCGAAACAAATTAAGTTCCTCAAACAACTTCTGGGCTCAGTGTCAGCAGTCAAACAGGGTGAATAATATTGGGAGGTGACCTCAACTTAATATGGGATCCTACACTAGATAGGCTAGGCCCCAAAATCTCCTCAACTGAAAGATCAGCCCACCACCTTTCTGTCGCATTCCAAAAATTATTCAACCAATATGATTTATACGATGTTTGGCAAGCCCTACACATCTCAGACAAAGAGTTCCCATTCTACTCCCCTCCACACAAATCATACACTCAAATTGACTTCTTTTTCATGAGTTTGCGTGCATTAGATCACGTCACATATGCGGGGATCTCCCCTGTATCCACGTCTGACCATGACTCTCTCCTCATCATAATAGGCCCATATTTTGTCCACTCTCTCCCCCTTCGTGGTGTCTTAAAGACTTCCTAGTCACTCATCCTACCCTCAAACTTGAAACCCAAGATTCTATCATTGACTTCCTAACATTGAACGACACTTCACATGTCACAGCAGAGGTCTTGTTGGCCTCCCTTAAGGCTTTTCTCAGAAGACACTACATTACCAAAGCGACCCAAATCAATAAAGCTCAGGGTGCCTCGTTGGCCTCCCTAACTTGCCAACTCAGATAATTTAAAAACCAACTTTCCACATCCTACACCACCACGCTGAATACTCAAATCGCAGATATCGCACAACAGATCAGAACACTCAAATACCAGAAAACACAGACCAATCTAGAAAAACTCAAACAACTATACTATTATAAAAGCAATAAGGCCTCCTCGCTCCTAGCAACAAAATTACGAAATCAGAATGCCCAAACCAAAATAACCCGCCTTAACACATGACACGTTGAGGCTTTTAGGGATTTTTATTCTAAACTATATAACTTGGAGTCTAATGATCCTAACCATTTACTTCCCACGAGGGATATTCGCTCATTTCTGGAGTCCCTAAACCTCCCTCAGCTCGCCCAAGAAACTGCTCAAGACCTTATTTCCTCTATCAATCTTGAGGAGGTACGTTTAAGCATTAAAGAACTTAAAGTGGCTAAGTCCCCGGGCCCAGATGGCTTCACTGGTCAATTTTATAAATTTTTTGACCCCGTAATCGCCCCCATCCTATGCAGAACTTTTAATGAAGTAATGCGTAAAGGTTTATTCCGTAAAGAATACCTGGAGGCTACAATCACTACTATATTCAAACCGGGTAAAGATCCTTCAGACTGTGGCAGTTATCTCCCTATTTTGTTACTCAATTTAGACACTAAATTGTGCGCCAAAATTGTCGCTAACCGACTCTCTAACATAATCTCTACTCTGGTCCACTAGGTGGGCTTTATTCCCCTTAGAGAAGGACCAGATGCTATGAGATGGGTATTAGACATCCTAGTTGAGGCAGCTGAGGTGGGAGTTCCCCTGCTTACCCTGTCATTGGATGCCAAAAAGACCTTTGACAGGGTGGGTTGGGAATATTTGTGGGAGACTTTGCGAGCATTTAAGCTTCCAAATGAATGCATAACTGCCGTACAGGCTTTGTACATTTATCAGTCTGCTAAAGTTAAGGGAGTGGGTTTTCAATCTAGCTTTTTTGAAATTTCCAACAGAACTAAGCAGGGCTGCCCCTTTCACCATTGTTATTTGCACTCTCTATAGAACCCGTCGCACAAGCCATCAGATTAGACCCCGACATTTCAGGTTTCCCTATTCAAGGGACTCAACATAAAATTACGCTCTATGCAGACGATATTACTCTTCTTATGACCCACCCATCCAAGTCCCTCCCGGCTGTTTTCAAATTACTCAACCTCTTTAGCACCATGAGTCACTATAAATTAAACATATCCAAGATGGAAGACCTACATCTGAATATTCCGCTTCCTGAACTGACCCTCTTTCAGAAAAAATATAAATTCCAATGGTCCGCGCACTCTATCAAATTATTAGGAATACACCTCTGTATGACCACTGCCACTGTCATCTCTAAATATTTCTCAGACAGACTTCTTGAGTGGCAAAAACTTTCAGACTCTTGGGAATACCGAGAGATCTCATGGATGGATAGCTGCTATCAAAATGTCCTTTATTCCCAAAATAACCTATATTTTCCGTTCCCTCCCGATTAATGTTCCCAGGTCCATTCTCAATAGGCTGCAGAGCCTTATCTCCTCATATGTCTGGAAGGGTAAAAAACCCAGGACCTCCAAACAGACGTTACAAAGAAATACTACTAAAGGTGGACTAAGTCTACCAAATATCATTCTATACTATCAGGCCACTCACTTAACCCACCTGAAGAGTTGGAGTAACACGGCTAACATATCCTTGTGAAGTAGAGCAATCCCTTCTACCACTACGTCTACAATTAGGTGATCTACCCTGGATTCCCCCACACTGTAGGAGTGCTCTCAAATCAAGCCACCCCATGATCCTTGACACTTTACAATTCTGGGATCAGATTAGACACTTACCCACTATTGCTCCTAACCCCTCACCACGACAGACAATCGCTAGCTCTCTTTTCTGTCTTCCCGACTCTCACATTTCTGCTCGGCAAAACATCACCGCCACCTATATTTCAGACCTCTATGACCATACAAATACACTGTCACATAATAGAATATGCACAGACCTACAAATACCACACACACTCTAATTTGAAGCGTTTCATCTCTGCTCTATCATCGGAGCGTGGGGTTTCCCAAGGAGTAACCTCAGAGATGTTAGCAGTTGGGAACGGAGATGGACACAAGCCCCTACGATCAAGGGGACTTTGTCATACTATTATGACATGCTCCTGGATCCTTATTCCCACCATAAGATCTCACAGCATCTGTCGTGGGAGAGAGAATTACATTTTACTGCTGACACTGACTCCTGGCATAGAGAGATCTTATTTACTAGAAAACTCCTGCATTGTGCAACCTTATGGGAATTGCACTACATGATCATAGTCCGCTGGCACTTGGTTCCTACTGCCCTACACAAAATTTATAACAATCATCCTCCTACCTGTTGGAGAGGCTGTGGCCAGTTGGGTACAATGAGCCACATCTGGTGGTCCTGCCCAAAAATTAAGCCTTTGTGGACACAACTTTTTAACATATTTAGCCTACTAAACATTACTCTTGCACTCAGTCCGCAGACTTGCCTTCTCCACTTAGATTTTCCAACAATCTCTCCAGCTCAAAAATCCCTAGCCATCTATTACTAATGTCCACTAAACTCGGAATCGCAAAAGCCTGGAAGCAAACCCCCCCCCCACTATTACACAAATCATCGCAACAGTAGCTTATTTGCAGAAGATGGAATCATATTCTTACTCGACCCTAGATAAAATAGACACCTATTTTGATATCTGGGCACCCTGTTATTATTAGTCTCTAGCAATCTACGAGAAATATAGGTCTATAAGGTATAATAATGTAAAATGAGAAATAATTAAGTAACTTAGGGCATTTCTGGATAGACTTGCCTTAAAGACTAACAGCGCAAACCCTACCTCTCTAAACTGTTGATTATGTATACCCTACAACTACTTGTATTTAAACTTTTGTCTGAAGGTACATTTGTTTTCCCTCCTGCCTATCTTATGTTATTTATTATGTTTGCCCTAGGTTATTCATCACATATAACTGTTCATGTACATACACATCCCTGCGTGGATATGCAAGATGGCTATGTATGTACCTAAATTTCTCAATAAAAAGTTTATAAGAGAAAAAAATAATAATGATCTAACGTTATCAGGACCCTGCGCATATTACGTACTGGGTTTCTGCCCGGAATGAAACCAGTCTGATCTTTATTAATCAATTGAGAAATTACCTTTTTGAGTCTTTCGGCCAAAATAGATATCAGGATTTTGTAATCATGATTTAACAAAGATATTGGGCGATATGAACCAAATTCTTCAGGATTTTTACCTTTTTTATGAATTAGTGAAATTATTGAATCAGAAAAGTATGGTGAATTCAATTCATTTTTTAAATAATACAGCACACATTGTTAACATTAACTGCACAGTTCAGAATTACTGTGTAGTAGCAGGAAACACAGCAAAGGCTTGTTGAGCTTGTATCTATGCACATAGTTTCCAATGTTTTTTTAGTCTTCTATATGATTGAAAATAACCTGTGTGATGTGAACTACATAAAATTTGGTAAGCAGATTTTTTTTATGAATTGTATTTAAAATACATTTCCCTCATCTATATTATTCAATTAAAATATGAGTAAAAAAATGTTTTGAATAATGTGGGCATTATTATTGTAACCCATGTTAAAGTAGCGATGTGCCATCTGATGATGCACGAGTGGAGAGATAACAAGCAATGTAAAAATGTACTGTTACTTGCATATGGGCTAGATAATGAGTGGCGCACAGTTGCAAAAAGGGGTTTATCATGTTTTTTTTGTGTGCGTGTTGGAAGTAGAGCGGTATTACGAGTTGAAAGTAAAAGCATTTGCTTGAGCGCAATTGAATTTAACGTTCATTGGGATAGCATGACTTCTGAGCTCTGGTTAACTGCAATGCAAGGCAAAAAAGTTGCACAAAACACATCAAAAAGTTACACTCAATATAACACTGTCTAATAAACAATATTTAAAAACATGGATAGTTTTCCAAATTATGTTTGTGATGGTGTCCTTTATTCACCAAGCTTTAAAATAAATAATGTCAGACATCATTCTCTGGGATTAGGGTTCAGTCTGGGAGTCCAGGAAAGCACAGGGAGTTTAGTTTCCTCAGGAGGCGAGGTTACCAATAATTATCTCTCTTTAGGTCCCTTTAGGTCCCTTTAGAGCAGTCCTCTTCTGAAAGGAGAAATGTATCCAAGTTTTCATTTAGACAGTGTTACAGATGGAGCTTATATCAATCATCAAGGAGGAACTTGCATTTCCTTAGCAATAATTTAGGAATTCTCAATGTTTTTTTGATTGGACGCAGAAAAACTTTCTATATTTCTAATCCCAGGAAGGAAATCTGGGAAGAAGATTCCTTAGTAGGCAGTACCTTCCACTGGAAAATTATCTCTTTTAAGTAGTTTTCTACTAGATTGTGTGTGACGGACTCCGTCTACCCCGACTGGTTAGCTCCCCCAGAAGGAGCCTTCCTATACCTGGAACATGCCGCTAGGTAGAGGAGCAAAGTGATTATAGCAGAGCCCACCCAAATAACCAGAAAAAAAACAGTATTCGGGTGAAACAAAGAACAACTT